>JAQFYB010002793.1:0-22471 GCA_034694085.1 Pogonognathellus longicornis | reverse complement strand
ACAATTTAGCAAATTAACAATGTCTGTTCACAGTTATAATATGGTTATTGTCAAACGACTGATTTTCAATCACCAAAAAAACAGAGAAGAAAGAGATGGCGGATGAAACACCAAAGATTGACACTAACACAAAACAACATTCAGTAATAAAAGTCGAATTTAAATTAACTGTTAACGTACTAAAAAATGTTTGTTCCCCGACAAACAGAAGAGATGGCGGATGAAACCCAAAAGATTTACACTAACACAAAATGACTATCCAGACAATAATTGGCAATATTATTACGTGGCTTAAGCTATAATTATCGTAAATTTGAGTATGAATTGACAGATGACTCTCCAGACAATAATTGGAAATATTTTACGTAAAATAGTTAACTGTAAGTGAGATTAAATATGGAGTTTTACTTTGGTGGGAATAAAAAACTAGCAACGTGGTATGTGAAACCTAAGAACGAGACTGAACATGCTTCTTCTCTGCACGCATTAAATGCTCGTACGGATATATACACGCGTGACGTAGAGAGCGCGAGTGAACGAAGAACCGAACAAACACCGAACAAACGAGCATCTCTTTATCTGCGACCTAGGTCACGAAGGGTGTAACCGAGTGACCCTATTTTCATACCACACCATTGTTGAAACCCCCAGATTACATCTGGAAAGTTTGAACGAATTTAGTTCATCCGTTCTTGAGTTATACTGGTGAACAAACAACAGACAGACAGACAGACAGACAGACAGCCTGAAATTGAAAACCATAAAGCATCTCCGATACTCTCCGATACTTAATAATACGACACAACTGTTCAGCTGTTAATTTCTTTCTTAAAATTAAATTAATAAACCTACTCAACGAATATTGGATGAATTCACCTGATTAAGAGTATCATAAAATGCAATTGATTTCTACAAATATTTCATCTAGGTTTATGTTATGTATTGTTTTGAACACGACATAGAATAGTGTTCGTATTGACCGTAACATACAGATAATAATAAAATATATGTAGGTACTAGGTAGATATTTACTATTGAGGTAGTACTACGCTCTAGCATGGCCAAAGGTCATGAAGAAGTTGGCCGATTGACCTCATCGTTGAATTTAGTCTCACATTTGACCTTAAGAGTGTTCGAACCAATTTTGAACAAAATGTCCCTACAAACTATTAGGTACTTTGTATTTCCGCAGGCACACATTCAATCCGTATGCAGAACAATTATAATGTCTATTCGTTCAAAAATTAAATAGGTAACTCAAGTATGAATCCCTTCTTGATATGTCGGATAGACAGATAAATAGATATAAACCAACGTATTCTTACAAAGTATGGATTCCTATACTTAATAAATTACTTTTGTATGACTTCAATTTTTTGTTTTTGGCCAAGTGAGATGGTTGTATGTGACGCAAACAAGCAATTTACTGCATTGGCAATTGCAACTAGTAAATAAATGCATGTAGCTAAATATAACACATTAATTACAAATAAGTACTACATAAAACGGTTTAACTATTTATGTTTATGTTCACTGATAATGCTATAGCGTTACTTTTAGTAAATTTCACTTTACTTGGGTCGCCGGTCGTGATAGTCATGACACGGGTGCATCACTGTGTCCTTTTGACCTGTTCATTACTTACTATTTTCATGTTATCTAATTACTACAATCTGTTCTCTTAGATGTGTCTGGATTTATTCTCTTTTTGGTAAAGTATTTGGTTCAGAACACTCTCATTGAATGAGACAAGTCTTCTACATGTAGTTGCTATTACATTTGAGTACAAATGAAAGGGAAGGAAGAAAACTAATTGCAAATAAAGGAAGACCTAGCATTAATTCTATAGTGGAGTGTTCTACGACAAAGTTTTGCAACTACAGTACAGTGCAACAGCACTTGAGAGAGAGTGAGATTGTTAAGTCGGTGGGTTTGTGTGGTTGTTGTCTGTCAGTAAAATATTAGAACTCTCAGGAACTCGCTGGTCTCATCTTTCTACTAATTAATTCTTAACATCAAAGACATTCACCCAATCGTTGGTTTCTTCATCCATATTAATCTTACTCCACATTACGAGCTTTTACATTTACATCACGAGTGTAAAACCACCTTAATTCTCATTCTCACTCCAAGTCATAATTTCATCAGCTTTCCCCTCTTGTGTAGTTAATAGTTAAGAGGAATATGTGAATTCATAATGTTCTAAGGACTCTTTTGCAATGAAATAGTAGTTCCTATTTAACACACACATATACTTTGGATGCAACCCCCAGTTTCTACAAATAATAACAATATAAATGCAGAAAACTACCCTCAAAAGCAATGAAACCAATGCAATGTCTAAGAAAGTAAGTAGCAAATTCTTCAATGAAATTAAACATGATTGTATTCAGAGTAAAGTTCAAAGCGTCACACATCTTATGGAAAGTAATATTCACCTTTCTGTTTAGAATTCTAATACTATGTATTTAATTAGGGAATTGCTACAATTACCAAGATTATCAACTATAATTTAAATGGATAAGAATTTCATTTATTCTGAAATTAGCAGATACATGCATTTTTATTGTATCAGCATAATTACTACTTCTATTGAATTGTTACTGTAGTTGATTACTATAATTCATTAAATGATGACAGAATCATGATGGACATGTAGTTATTGATTCCAAATGTATTGTAGTTTTGCATCTACAGTGATTTTCAATTGTGCAATTAATTATTATTCATCATCATGTAATGTAACTATTTAATATGGAAATGCAATAAAGTAAAATGGTTACTTCATCTAATAACAATTAATTGTACTTATTTAATGTATTCATATCTCATTAACTCATTATCGAAGCCTTGCACAAGACAACTATAGACATCACAATTGATGTGAGAAAATTAGATTCGGTTACAGTTTATTGTACTTTATATGCTAGAACACATAAATGATCTGTGTTTGATTTTATTAAAAATAATTAATACATCGAAATGAATTAATTGTTCATTGTTAGGTAAAGCCAATAAAATCACATGCCATGAATGAAGATCCAGCAAAGATGTTTTGATTATATATATTATGTATATAATGTGCATGGTGCATAAGGAATCGACAGGTACGCATCAAAACATAGGATTTTTTGATGACACTGCACTACTGTATCTTCTGAAAAACGTAGATGCTTAGCTTCCTACTTCAATTTTACTTAGATAGATATTATCAGTATAAAGGTACAGATACACATGATTCCACAAGTTTTATTCAATAATAAAATTCACTGTAAATGTAAAGTACCAATACCTGTATAACTTTTGTACTCATTGAATAAAATGCTTTGAACAAAAAGTCTAACAGATACGTCTGCGCTTGTATGTAGTATACTAAAAATTAAATACATATATTTTAATATGAAAAATTAAATTAAAAGTATGTATATCAAATTATTTTTGCATTGAACTATCAGTACTATCAAAGTACAGTCTTGACGAATATCCGTTCCTAGTAGAGATGCAACGGGATTTGATGTTATAAAATTCTTTGAACTAGATACGACTTTGCCATGGAGGCTTTTGAACAAATCTGAAGTGAGAAAAATTTTCTTCCAGTATGTTGCATGGACAAACAGAACATAAATAATATTAGCATTTTTGATTTGCATTTGCCTGAGCAATGTTCTCTAACACTGGAAATAACTTATGTAGATTAGAGCATAGGATAGAGCACTCTGCATGTCCATTTCTCCGAGGAAGGTATGGTTGCTCTAATAAATACACTGTATGAAATATGTTTCATGAATCACGGGTAGTAATATTTGTTGAGTTTGCTTGCAGGATGGCCAGTCCATTTGGATTAGACTGGAGCGGATGTTTCTGTAATGTGTGCATTTAGTAATTATGTGGCCTTTATTTCTCTTGCCTTATTCTCAATGCTTGACTTGCAAAAGCTTAGTTAGTGTTAGTATTATTACTTGACCACTCCAGGATTCTATAGTCATAGAAGATGATTTAAAATAGAAACTGGTAGACTAGAGTGTCTGACCAGTGGAAACCATCTCTAGTAAAACTGATGTAGCTTTATACCTACATAGCTGTACACACTGTATTGCCTTATGCATAGTTGAAAACCAAAGTAATCTAGTTTCGTCCAACCTGGTTGATTCTGTTTACATACTACGGAAAGAAGGATGCGACGACTGGTGCTGTTGCCACGCTGGGCGCACAAAGTAAAGCAAACCACAACTCTCAGACCTAAAGTACATAGGAGAATACATGCATACGTAACATAAATGAGTGTTATTGGGGAGATAGTCTTCTGGCATGCCATAGTACATACATACATGTCTGTATATACACTCTCTCTCTCAATTCAAAGATAAAGTGTAATCTCTAAGCTGATGGCTATGTAAAACTGGTAAGGTCCAGTTAAATTCAATGCGATGTGTGATTTGAGTGGACTGTGTAGAAATAATAGAAGGAGAGAAAGACTAGAGAATTCCATAGTCTTCTCTTAGGCGGAAGTACAACCTTTATGAATCTAAAGGATGTGGACTTGGTGGACTCTTGGGCTGGTAGTGCACCAAGCTGGTCACTGGGCAGTTTGCCTGTTTTTCCGTGGTCGATCGATATTGTCCACGGAAAGGGAAAGCCCGCCCATCTTACCAAAACAGTCCACACCGCATTTCACTGTGCTGGACAGGATTGACCTAAAGAGTTCAATTTTACACTTTGCCTTGCCTTGGCTCTTCTGTTCCTTCCTAATGTAAAATCTCAGGCTTATATTCTACAGTCAAATCTCTCAAGGTTTTGGTTTTGCCGTATTATACCACTTTGTCTATGAAATGAATCATCATGCATGTGTGCTATTTTATACATTTAACGCATTTTTGTATATATAGTACCTACCTAGTTGGAATTTTGAATATGCTGAAAGTATGTTTTGTAAGAATTTAGACCTTATGGTGTGTGTTGTAAAATAAGTTCGTATGTTTGTGCTACCCTGTTTCAAATTTTCCTTAGCTACCCGATTCCTAGAATTAAATTTAGTGAAGTAATGAGTTGTGGAGATTCGTCGTGAGTATTGTCCTCCTCCTCCTCGTCACCACAGACAATATTGGATTTCTCTGCAGATGAAAGGGTAACTAATTAAGCTCACTCTCTTGTCTTGAGTGAAGACATACGCATAGAATGTGTGAAAGTCTTTTCCTTTACAATTTCGATACTACACCCCACATGTTATAAACAATGAGCTAGTGTGCAAGGTGAGTAACTGTAAGGATTTTCAAGTTGTATTCATTACATATTCGTACACAGGGAGCTTCCTGGCATCCATGGACAACAATTTATCAATTCTTATGAATATGTCCTTCTATATATTATACATAATAGCAACTACATCTATAACTTCACTATACTGACAATGAATACATTATCGGCATTATGGAATACATATACCTAATGTAAAAGTTAAACATAATTATTGTATTCAAATGTATCTTGATACTAGATATCTACATACCTACTAAATCTTTATTAAGTTAAATTAATTTTATTTTCATTCATTTATAGACCAACATGATAATTTTATGGAAAAAATAATATGACTATGAGATATTTTACAGGTGTGTAGGAAAATAATTCAATAGCAATTTTATTTATATGAAATTTAGGTAGATGTTGAAAACGCAAAGTTTAATAATATTATATGTGTCATGTAAAAAGTAATACAATGCAGAAAGTTTCACTTTGGAGTTAGTGTGGTTCGCATTAAGCAATAATGATTACCTTTGAATTTGAAAAACTCAAATAAATAATTACAAATGTTTTAAAGATTAATTGTTTCGTTTAACAGTCTGTAATGCAAGTACAATAATTTTATTTTGCCTTTGAGAACGTATACTTTAGTAAACTTTACGCGATGGCTTTACAATGGTAACCTACGTAGAGTAATATTATAGAGTTACAACCAAGTGCCACAATATAAACACACATACTATCGTATACTTTTGTGTTTTGAAGGGTTTACTACAAATCTCCTGCCCAAACCTAGTATTTATTTCAGAAAAATCCTTCATTGCTAATATATATACTTCCAATACAATAAAAACTTGCAAGAAATATATGTAACACACATCCTGTAACCAAAAAGCGTTACTATATATTTTATTCTCATGCACTGATTGTGAGTTTGGTCGGAACTTGGTCTACAAGCTTACTAAAATGGTCTTCATTTCACGAAGTTGCATGTAAAGCATTGAGTGTGTCATGAAATGAAGTTAGGACTTTGTAAAGGTTAGTAGCTTGGGCAGAATAGCATTAGCTTTGGAGAGATTCAGTTAGTTTGATGTAGAAGGGGGAAGGAGCATTCGAAGATTTATTGATTCACACATACGACGTTGCACACAAGTAAGTAAAAGCAAAGGAATCTAAACACATACAGATGATAGAGCAATGCATACATAAGCTTGAGAATGGATAGGGAAACACAGAGAGAGAACTTTGACAAAGAGAGACAAGACTGCATGGAGAAAGAGTATTTATTAGAGTTGTAGAAAGCAAGTGTACATTAAAGCAAAGATATGTTAACGCTATACTTAGACTTAGGTAGACTTCTACACATACGTAGCCATTAAATAGATAGAATGTGCCAGAATACTTCTACTGTACTATACATGCCCATATGTGGCACAGATTCCTTATACAATCTTTAGTATTATGCAGTAGAGCGTTGTATAACACTGAAGGAAAGTTACTTTACTATGTATAAGTATAAGAGATTCACATTAGCTACATGTTGTCGTTCAAGAAGACTTGAATTGAATCAACAGAATTCTGAGACCATAGATCTACATCTACATCTCCTGTCGTCGTCTCTTGTGCAGTTAGATGAGATTTGCTTTAAACTTCTCTTTCTCTCTCACTCTCTCTGTTTGTGTGTTGTGCTTTAGTTTCCTTGTCTACTCTCTTTCCAGCAACCTCTAGGAAAATAAAGGGATTCTATTTTCTCATTTCCACACATATACACACATTATAAGTGTAGACTAGAACTACTTACTTAAATCTAGGAGTATGTATAAGTAGTATATGTGGATACATGGCAGAATGTGGTATAGAGTATGTATTTGTAGCATAGTCTGGTTTGGCTGTCTCTACAGATTCCAAACTGATGTGATTTTCTGTCAGTGAATGGTAGTCTCGAAGGCTTAAACTCACTTTGCTTTAGTGCACAACCTCTTTCAATGTTCAAGCAAAGTTGAATGAAGTAAACTAAAGTAATGCTTAAACAAACTTTGCATACTCACACATATGCTTAATACTTACAATTATCTAGACGAGCCACTTATGTACACACATATCTACTTTACTTATTGTTACGTACTTACTTTTGCCCAAACTCATTCTCACTTCCCTTCATTCCTCGTTTCATTTTGCGATGCAGCATTAGTGCCACTACTGGAGTGGGTGATTAAACTTCTTAGTCGATGGAAATGGAAACTTCCAAGGCAATGCCAGTAATACAATAATACACAAACTACTATATTATTACACTTACACTAGTACTTGTTGTATATAGTACTAATGTACATAAGTATTTTCTACGTGTGTTTTATACACACACACTATGTGTGTACTAAATGTACCTAGTACTTTGTGTATTGCGTAGTTTATGTAATAATGTAACTGTGCAAACTCATTGCTTTGTTTGTGTGACTTGACTTGGCATCGTATGTAGTATGTACATGGTAGTAGTGGCAGTTAGTTCGCGTCATTATTATTGTCGTCCATTACTATTACTACCTACTAAAGTATAATATCGTATACTCATTTCAATCCTTATGGATGTTAGTTGAGCGACTTTTCCTGTATAGCACACATGAACATACTACTTAAACAACTCAAACTCCGTACACAGTGCTAGGTAATTGCTTTCTCCACATTGTCCGCACATCGTATGAGTTCTGCGGAAGGATTTAATGTCTAACTGTGTACATTAATATCATAGAAACCTTCTTACAATTTAAGGTACTGAGCTCTAAGCAATAAGTTAAATACAATTTCTGAGGAAATAACAATTTCATCGCAATGTTGCTTAATGTAGTAGGTGCACTAGCAGTAGTAATAGCATACTATTCTTCAATTGAACCATTACTTTGGCAATAAATATTTATGTTTAGTATAGTATGAATGATCATGCAATATGTGCTTCTTAAATTATTTTCTGTATCAATCAACTCATATTTTATTTAGCATTTAAAATTGTAAAACCCCGATGAATAGCTTCGACCTGATATTAAAACTAAAGAATTAGAAAAAGAATTGTTAGAAGAAATTTACAGATCAAATTGTTCAATGTCCGATTTCCTATGATGTTAAATATTCAATAGAAACTTCTTTGAATTTCTGCTTTAATGGAAGTAAGGTGATTCTTTCTATAGGTGAAATAACACTGCACTGCGTGTAAAGTGTGTTATACAAATATATTAAGAATTTTTACGTTTTAGCTGCTTATAGTGTCTGTGTACACACATGCAGACTTGACCAAAACGGTTTACTTTACAATTGTAATACGCGTACCTAATTTCATAAAAGTATTGATAGATTGAGAAAATTTGATTGCTTAGGTATTATTATAAAAATTTCGTACATTCGTAGAAAAAACATTGCAAACCTGAATTGAAAGTGTGTTGACAATTAAATATTAGGCATAAGGAGTCATCACCCCTTTTGCTTTCACGTTGTCATTTACAACTGAATCTAAACAAACATAAATAGATGGGGAATCGTGGGAATAGGAATTTTATGAATGAAATGAAAACTCAGCCTACTTTTACTACAACTGTACTACGAAAAATAATGAAGTCAGATAGCTATACTGAACTTTTACATACCTTTACTATAACCAGTAGGTACCTATACACATTGAGTTTTACGCACTGAATGTGTAATATAGTAAATAAATATAATGTGTCGTTTATAGTTGGAAAAGGGTGCACAGCTTAATTCTGTACGTGTAATGCCCGATTCTCAACAAGTTTATGCCCTATAGTAGTATTTCCAACCTTATTCTATAAAATCCCCGAAATCCTCCCTCCCGCTTTTCTTTTCCCGTATAAAATGTTTCTCCATCGTTTGGCATAGTACGATACGATGACATGAAATGGGGAAAGCTCGCTCACTCACACAGAATCCCAATAACACTATACCACTCGAATATTGTGTAGTATTTATAAGAGTCTTCCCTTTTCTAGCATTTTCCAGTATAGTGCTGTATGATCAGTTGGTATTGCCGTTGCTTGCATATATTTATAGCTGACTAAGTTACCCCAGAGCATTATTGTAGCATTTTGACTTGAAGAGTGAGCGTTATAGTAGTTGGTAGTCAGACGTTCATGCAGTTTGTCGATGTGGTAGTAAGTATCCGTATCTGTGAATGCAATCTAACAGAAGCGACAAGGGAGCACAACAAAAACTGGTGATGATATAGAAAATTATATATGAAATAGATAGGGTGAAATGCTGGGGAAGAACATAATAGTGATTATTATAGCCATAGGAAAGCAACAGCAACTTTTTCCACGACGCATGAGTTTTTCGGTTCTTCTCTCGAACAGTTCTTTTCTCCAGCAACTGCACTCTTTCCAGTCCGTCGTTCTTCTCTCTTGCAGTTTTTCACGAGAGCCCGATAGGAACGGCAGTCTGGATTTTTTCTCCACAACAGTTTTTACTCTGGTCAAGTCAAGTCAAGTCACAGAAAGAGTCGTAGCACTCCCAACTACCTACCTAGACTCCTACTCTTTCCAGCAAACGACTAGAACAACCACACAGTGTGTAGTCAAGTCCAAGTCTAGTACCTAGAGTCCTCCTCTAGTCCAGTTCTCTCCAGTAGTAGTACCTAGCAATAGTAGTAGGAGCAATACTAGTCTCTATCTGTCATGTCATCCAGTCAAGTCAACTCTACACAGTTCTATATACATTACTCCTACAGCCACTACATACAGTTAGAGAGCTAGTCGCTTTTTAGCTTATCTTCATCTCCCACTTCATTGTGTGCGAGTGAAAGTGTCCAGCGAAAGCTAATCTTCTCCAGTACGACTACAACTACAAACTACTTCCACTACCACCACGCTACACTACACAGTTACGTAGTTACGTTACATTACACCACACTCTCCATTCTCCACACAACCTACACACATACATACATTCAACCATTTCTGCAAACTATGTAGGTAAAGCATTGTACATGTATAATATATACACAAGTACTATCTATCTACGGCTACTACATATGATGGTCACTACACACACTTACATACATACATACATAAAACATAATATTCCTGGAACAAGTTGAAAGTGCTCTGGATATCTGGATAATATATATAGCTTTGTATATTCTTAGTAAGTCTACAGAGTATACATAATATGTATGTGTGTGGAATCATTCGTTTGGTTCGTATGTTTGACTCTTTGTTCGGTTGAGTCGACAAATGCTCAATTTTAAAGTGTAGCGTGTAATATTACCTTAGCAAGTATATTGTGAGATACTGATTCAGTGTGGAATACTATATTATATAATGTATAATACGAGTACCAACTTACTTCCATGGAGAAATGACTGTATATAGCTGGTAGAAGTGCTAGTAAAGTAAATACATGGTGAATGGTATGTCTCATATCATATGGACTCAATGGGCTTTGTCCAGCTAGAGAGAAAGAGAGATCAGCAAAACGAAACCCAGCAGAGCTGAAGCTGAGCAAACTAAACTATTGCTTTTCCTCTGGCTCTCTGGACATAACACCAGCACACCACACAATTCCTACTTCCGCATATACAAACATGTGAAATTGCAAACAGACGTCATACGCAGAGTTCTACACAAACGCCATAATATACGAAACTGGACAGGGGTTTGTATAAATGTAGTTCATGTATGGACTGTATCTGTATGGACTCTGTATGCATATAACATGATGGTGCAACGTGTACATACAACTTACGAACGTACATTTTCTCCAATTACACAGCATCTGTACTCTTCTCTCTCACAGTCTCTCACTCTTTACAGTCTACAGTCTACACGATGCATTATTGTAGCCTCACAGTGATTCGCCCATTTCTCTCGACGCTTTCTCTTCAATTCCTCGCGTCGGCCTAAATTTACTTAAACAGAACTCCGTGTGTACTTTGTGTACTTTATATTGGTCAAACAAAAGAGACTCGTCGATCTCTGTGTATAATTTAGCTACTGTGTATCTGTAGATATACCTAACTCTCTCACTCTCTTTCTACTTAGACTATAATTGTGTTCTGTGATGTGTAACGTAGGAAAACGAGTCAAGTCAAGGCTTCTCTCAAGTCCTCCTGTCTTGTCCAGTAGATACAAGTTCTACAAACGAATGTAAAACCTCTAGCTACCTATAACTGTAGCTATTAAAGCATATTTATACAAACCACATAGCTAGTAGCTACTAATATTACACACATCTTTCATCTCTCTTATTTCTCTCTGTCTCTCCCTGTGTTTCACTCTCTAAAGAGTCCAAATGTTCAGTCCAGTTCTCTTTCTCTCTGTTCTTTACTGCATGGTAACACGATGCTTGAAGCTTTCTCTAAATTCATCTGCAGAGTTAGTTACTAGAAGCAAAACCCCTCGGATTTAATGGAAACCTCATACTGCTTGTAGTGTAGCATAATATTCTTATAGCACTGCTATTACAAATAACTACACAAGAGCGAAGAGCGATTTTATCGATTAGCAACTACTTGAAGGAAGACTGCTATTTTATTTATATCTCCACATGAATAACATACCTACACACATACACACATATCAATATGATAGACTTAAAATATACCAGCAATACTCACAAGTGTGCTACAACATACATAAAGCATGAAATGTGTTGTTATAAGAATATGCAGATTTAGACAAAGCTTTCTCATTGTGCATCATGTAGTTAGGCTTTCTCCTTTCAACAACCAACCCTCACACACATACACACACGACGTCTTTCGGTCCATTGCATTATTGCCTTGTCTTGTTACATACACACTGGTAATAATAGACACATTTACTATATAATAAGTGTACTATAGAGCAGTACGTAATGTTAATGTTGTATGTACACTGCAGTAGGTACACGTAGTGTTATTACAATAGATAGCGCTAGACAGTAAGTAAGCACGTTACTTAAACGTGGTGTAATGTATATATGATGTGTTTCAGGTTCTAGCCGGGTTCGGCTGCTTTAGAGTTCAGTTCAATTCTCCTGTCTACACATCGCTCCGGGGATCCATTATTCTTGCTTCTTATCTGAAGAGCCTGCTCAAGCTTTGCTAAGCTTCTCCGAGCTACACTCGCCTCTTCTGTTTTACTTACCTCAACTTCAACCCACCCTGCCAGACGTAAATCTGAATACTAAACACTAACTAACAAACATCTATCCAACACAAATCTCCTTTCCAAATGTATATCAGTTAGTAATACTGTACACACACTCAAGTGCATTATATATCCATATTATACAAATACATACATTTAAAGCATTAGTACTACATAGCTATGTGTACTAATACATACATACTACCACACCAATCTTCTTCGTATAAACCAGAAATATATTCTCTAAAATATCTAGTACCTACCTAGTCAAGTTTATCTTAGTTTCGTATTGGCTATGGTATTAGTAATTGTGTATAGTATGAAGTATGTAGTAGGATGTGTGTATTGTATTAGTTGTGTCTGACTTAAATACTTGGATATTGAAGATTGCATTGCATTGGCAGT
This sequence comes from Pogonognathellus longicornis, assembly GCA_034694085.1. NCBI lineage: Eukaryota > Metazoa > Arthropoda > Collembola > Entomobryomorpha > Tomoceridae > Pogonognathellus > Pogonognathellus longicornis. The sequence continues at coordinate 9,692 of JAQFYB010002793.1, read as the reverse complement.
CTTGTGCAAAATACACAATGTTGTATGTAGATGCATGGAGTATTCATGAAGGAGAAAAGGGGATGTAGACTTGGACATCACATCAAGGCAATCCAATGTTCTCCTTCCTTTTCCTTTGGTCTTCTCGACGCTTCTTGTACACTTCTATTCTAAATACAAAGCCTTTTGTTTTACTTTACTATGTAGATACACTATACAGAGAGAGAGTGAGAGAGAGATGTATAATAATAGTAATACCTTTATTTTACCCTTATTCCACTTACTACTTCAATTTACGGCAGTACTGCATGTTATTTTGCTTATCCGATCTGGGTTTCATCTCAGCTCGTGTTTCCTTTTGCTCTCCTTTACTTAGCCTGCCTTAGAACGGATTCGATTGTCTTTCCTTATGTTTTAGCTTCTACCCCATTGTGTTTTAAGTGTGCACAGTCAAATGTAGTATTGCTTGCAAGAGTAATAGTAGATGATTCAAGCATATTGCATTCATTTCCATCCCACATGTACAAATACACTATTTCAGATTTAGATTAATCTAATGGATGCTTTGCTTTTGACGAAGATATCTGCCTTCGTCTCACTCGTCTCGTCTTCCATAATTATAAATAACATTTTCCTTTTATCACACAAGCTTGCAATTTCATACTTCTTTCCTATCTGTTAAACCAAAGTAGTACATGGACATAATATTATTTCACAAGCAAATATGTTTTATGTATAAGAACAAAGGTAAACGCTTCCTCTACTCATGTAATTCTTCAAGCTTGCCTTTCTCATTTGTGTTTTACTTATTTGTATATTGCCATATTTACTTAATTATATCAGTATGCAGTAGTTAGTATTGTTGTTAAAGTACCTGCATTGAAACTCCTTCCTTTCACATTCATACGATGACGAATTTAAAATTCTCAATCCAAAGATACAGTAAAATATTACGGCGACAGAAATTACAATGTTAAAAATTGTATAATTCATTAGAGTTTGTAAGAAGTAGATTATGTCAGCTCCCAAAATTCACGATTAGCATAATATGACTTATCAGTAATGTAGTTTGTCTGATAGGTATTATCAGGTAAAAGGTGCATACCTAAATAGCATAGTGAATTGTAGAGCGCTAAAGTACTATTCTACCTTTAGCGTGAATTATAGAACAGTGTAATATTATGTGGAGAATATAGATATGAATTTATTTGAGCCATACTAAATATCTTTAAGAAGAACAATAACAATGTAATCAGTGAAAGGAGTGTTAGAGCAATGATTGGACAGAATATTATGACTCCTTTGTTGTAAAGTAAATTGTAAAGTAAACGCAGTTCTTAGTAGACACAACTTTCTAAAGATACTGGTGGAAGTGGTTTGTGTTTAAATTAAACAAGAATTAGTAATCTTGAATGCCTGCACATAATAATGTAAAATTGTTGTTGGAGATAATAGAAAGAAAAAGTGTTTTCCCTTGTGACCCATTGCCTTTATCTGTTGTGTGTTAGATGTAGGAATAGTTGAGGATCCCTTACTTATGCACATAATAATAATGCATATGTAGAAAGCATTTCGTATTGCATGCAATGCACTGTTATGGAATTCGTATTACACAGAGAAGTAGTGGTGGTAATAAGTAAAAGCAATCTCTTGCTTACATTAATATTATAACATCTCGTGTTACAATTACAAACTCACATTGGCTTCAACGACCAGCTTAAGAGAAGGCAGTGATTGTTAGAGAAAATGTCAGAGTCTATACTTGTGTGTGTATTCTGACTGAGTACATTGAAACTTATTGTTGTATACTGTAGTGGTAACTAACTCCGCGGAAAGCACACACATTGAAAGTGCTACACATAGAACTGCTCTAATAATAATACTAACATCGACACAAGCCTTAGCGTAAATTTTGAAGGGAGTTCTTCTGACAATGCAATGCTGGTAGGAACAACATTGCAGAGACATAAAGGAGAGAGAGGTCTTCGTCTACTTGTACTTGAGTATTAGTAGTAGAACTTGCGGTTTTCCATCTGAAATCCGGGAACGTTCCTAATAATCCGTACCAAAACATGGTGTTCCCGTGTGGTGTAGAGTCGTAATAGCAGTAGTGAGGAAGCAGCTCTGAATGGCTTGGCCTGCGGTGCCATGGCAGGTAATAAGCCAAAACGCAAGATTTCTCCAGAGAGAAAGCAATAGTGCTATAAGTATAGACAGGAATAGAATAAAGGAAGGCAAGTATAAGTAAGCAAATTTGCGTACAAGTACAAGCAAGAGGATATTCCTTCCTTAATAAATCAGTCACGAGTGAGTAAATAGAGCTTTTCGTGGAGGATGATGACGATAGTGCAAAGGAACCACAAAATGTTATTTCCCCTTGGTTTAACTTGTCCTGTCTTCACTTAGCCAATATATACCGTCACTACCGTCACCATTCCCATCGTCTCATCAAATCAACTGAAATCCAACTAAACTTAACTACCGTCACTTCACTTTCCTATTTACTACCAGCTCAACCTCCCTCCACACGCCTTTCAGTACGACGTCTCTGCACTACATTAGCAGAATAGTCGTCCAGACACAGCTTTAGACAAATTAGACGCTACATACATACATACAACCTTACACACCAGTTTAATACACCAAACCCAAGGTAAGTATAAGTATCAGAATACTTACACAGGAAACAGTAAACAGACAGTACAAGAAAACAAGTGAACTAGGTATAGCTCACTCAATGTCACACAAAACCGTACTCATACCGTATCCACCTGATATTATGGTGGTATGGTGGTGGTGGAACTTGGAACAAACAATATGTTTATTCTCATAGAAGGTATTTAGTATTTAGATCTTCAAAGGTACACGTATACATGTATATGGTACAGATCTACTCAAGGATTTATAATAATATAAGAAGTCATTGGTTTTGCTGGAGGTTGGTTTTAGTTTGAGTATAGCCTAAACTCAGCACCTTAAACACTTAGAGTTACTCAGAAGAGTTTCCCTTGCTTTAATCATTAAGCAAGCTGGTGAGACGTGTACAGATTACTTAAATGCGACAAATTGCATCAGTCACAGCTCAACACACTAAAGGCAACGCCAGAAAACCTCTAAAACCGTCGACTCAACTGTCTGTAGCGTAGCCTATCTGCGTAACCTAACATCAGAGACAGAGAGACGCATAACAAGGCCTGTATAATATTATTACATTAGATTAGATTACCAATACCAACCTCATCTATCTATAAATAAAAGACAAGACAGGCAAGACAGATTAGTATTATAGTCATTTAGCATTGTAACGATCCATGTTAATTTGCCACAGGCTTTCTAAACCATTTCCACCATTTCACTACTTATAAATAGAAATAGTTTCTACATAGCTACAATCATTCTTGTAAACACACCAACTAGTAGCTACCTACGACTATTCTCATCAATTGTGATTGTCAATAACTACAAATTAATTCATATTTGTTCCATCAAACGAAAATTCAATTAGCAAACCATTACTGCTACTTTAATTGACAACCTAATGTGTTGTAAAAATCCTCAGTTCTAATTGAAAATTGATTATGGGCAATCGTAATTGAATATTAGACTAAAACGCAGAGATTGTACACATGCAATTACATACTCGTATGTAACAGTGTAAATAATTGTAGCACATACCTAACCTATATATATGGAATTTATAAGTAATAATCTGCTGCTACTGTTTTTAAGCGTAAGAATAAGCGTTGTGTCGGATTGTGATATTGTGGTAGTAAATTGAGACTGTATATATACAGATACATACGTTGTTGTGTATGTAGGAATAGGAATGCGTTGAAGCTGTATAATATACTTTACTCATGTAATTTACAATGTACATGCAAAAGGTTAGTACTAAGGTACTTACATTACATTGCATTACTGCTTTGGTGATGCATGGCAACACGATTCAGTTTGAAATAAGTAATGTTATGTAATGATGTGATATACAGATGAGCAGATTCCGATTTCGAATCTAGAATTCATAAGCAAGTTACAAGTAACTAGGCATGAGCTATAATATAATAATAATATGAGTCTAGCTATTCTGAGATCCGTCCAAGTCGACTGTAAAGCAAGTTGGAGAGAAGCAATAAATCATGGTAGCACACTAATTACATCTCATCCGACATCCTCCCATAATTCCTCACTTAATCCCCTCATCGTGACAGGAGAGGCTACTACTTCTCCAGGACTGCAAAACCAACTACATACACACTCTCTCTCTCTCTGAGCTGAACTGCCTTGAGACCAAAAGAGAGAGAGCTAAGCTTGCGATCCGATCCAACATTCAATCCAAACCTAACCAATCTACCACTACTGCCCCTTTCACATTTACATTTTGCATAGATAGATAGGCAAAGCAAGGCACACGCTTTCGATCGATTTCTCTAAACTCTCTATAGGTATTAATAATGTATCTTCCTTGGATTGGATGTGATGGTCTTGGTCGTCTCTTTCGTCCCACTAACCATCCATGCAAACCTGAAGCCATGCCTAAGAGAATGCAAAGGAAATCCAAAGGAAAGACGAACGAGTGTGTTCCATGCAACTCATCCACTAAAGCAAGTAGTCTTTTAAGTCAACCTATGCAAAACCAATGCCTTCATTTCTCTCTTCGACATTACTAGTATTTAGTAGCAGTAGAGTATACAGTAGCAGTTGTTCGAGGTGATATATTGGTTTTATGGTACAGACAAGTGTATAACAGATAGAATACTCACTCAGAGACAGTTACAATAATACTACTCATTCTAGAACTCAACTCAACTCAGACAAACTCCTTTCCTCTAATAATAAGTTAAGTGAAGTACTCCTAGTGTGCAGTATAGAGCTACGTATAATGTCTAAAGGACACGACAGCATTATACATAGGTTTACATAATGTACCTAAGGATGAATACATTTCTGCAAGTGTGTTATATGTGTAATGTGATGTAACATTAGTATCTCGTCGTATAAAGTTCCTTCAAGTAACATATAGCTTGTGGTAGTTTGTACGAATAGTGTCTTTAGGTAGTACATGAATATTCTGATACATACGTCGTAACGCACATTGCTCCGAGTCTTTAATTTCAGTGTATATCTTCAATTTAACCGAATGATTGAATGCAACGTGATGTAAATGTGCGTATTTAGTAGATAGGTATGGAGATAGACGTATGCAGAGATATAAGTTTAAAATGGTATCCGTAAAATGTTTATAGTGTGAGTGTATGTAAGTAGGGAGAGGATTGAGGATAGTGTAGAGTGTGTAGAAGGGACTTATATGAATGTACTTAGAATTGAAAGGCCACACAGTATTCCGGTTTCATTTCTAAGCTACTCAAGCGTTCATTTTGTTGGTGTGATGCGAAATCGTCCTTTTCCTTTTGTCCAGTTCACTTTACTTAGAAAAGCCGCCTCCTGGCAACTTGGAGTCCCAATCAGCGTCAAACCAAATTTCTCCCTCCACTCAAGTCTTTCATTACGTTACATTAGATTGGAACTTTCTCCTCACCGACAACAGACAGACACATAGGAGCAGCAGGACACGGCTTACACGACTTCAACTTCACTTTATACTTCAAAACGCATGCATTCATACATATGAGTAAACTCCATGAGGGTGTCCATGGGGAGATTTCCTTACAGGCAAATCAAGTCGGAATATAATGCTCTCCGGGTTTGTTCTTATATTATGTAGTTACGTGTATAATAATAATAGTAATAATAACGTGTGTTTGTGTGTATAGTAGCTATGTATTGATTCTAGTGTAGTTGTAATATGTATGTGTAGCATGTATGAGTGTTATAGAAGTAGTTAGAGGAATATATGAATTTGTCCAAAGGAATGATAGTAGGAGTGAAATCTCTTGTACATTGCTTTGCAGAATCTCATCGTCATCATCAAGTCGTAATGTAAATGTAACGTTATGCAACGTAATGGCAGTCAGTTATTCTCATCTCATCCTCATAAAGATGAGCTCAGCTTAAACTTTAATGTTTGGTTTGGACACAAAGTAAAACAATACAGCACACGAGAAACTTGGACGGGTCTAAAGTTTCTACGTGGGCAAGGGAAGGGGAGCCTGGCATGTGTTAGTATTGCTCAGGGAGATTGAGTTTGGTGCAGAAGCAATGAATTTTCATGTAAGTTTTGTTCTAGGAATGGATGACCATATGTGGTTCTGCAATTCTCCCGGATCGGGTAGAATCGGATGGCTTGGCTTTATGCAAATTCTCTGTTGTAGATAAGGCACAAACTACTACAATGTTTCGGACTACTATATACACATGGAGAAGAACTCATGAGAATGTGTACGAAGTGCTGGAGATGAAGCTGGACATGACGCAAGATTTTCGTAGGCAGCTGCCGTCGCCATTTTCCATTTTCTAGACTGACCAATGAATTCCTGACGTGAATGGAAACAACAGAGTCGGAGAATATTGTATTTTCGGGATTTCTATGGGTCTTAGGTATGTTAGAAGTACGAGCGAACACGTAAGACTTGAATAGCCTCCCAGGTAGCCATAAATTAACAGAAAACCAAATTCTGCTATGAAATCAATGGAGAACAATCTAACACAGTTTACACAGAACGACGAGAAATGCGAAATTCTACTCTGCATGGAAACTATGGATGCTACAGAGGAAGCTGACCAGTAGAGATAAGAACCTTGCACAAGTTTATAGATTATACATGAGACAGTGTACTACATAGTATTTATACCATAAGTATGACTATTAAAATTATAATGAATTTGGAGCTCACATGTGCATTCACCAGTCAAGATTATTTTATCAAAATATTACTTTGTTGACCACCCAAACGAACATGTATACAAGAAACCAAGGTAAAAAATACATGAGAATACAGACACAGAGCATTCAAACCCAGTTACATATGACAAAACATAACAAAACATATAACATTGCTAACAAGGAGAATAGTAGAACAGTAACGTAACGTATATTTGATGTACATTTATATTATTTGATATGTTTATTCGGTTTTCTTTTGATTTGAGCCCTTGCGAAGATTGTACGAAGACCTGGTGGTGGATTGTGCCACCGGCTTGTTTTCTTTGGCAGATCCTGCCGCCGCGACAGCAGCCCGTTGCTTCTTCCCGTCAAAGTAAGCTTTGTAGAAGAAATTGGCGAAAAGGGCAAAGTAGCTGGCATACATACTCAGTCCCAAATTTAAGTGGTGGTAAGGGACATCACATAAAAGCCCTGCATTCTTGGCCCTGTAAGCGTACACATTGACACTTACACCTACAACCATTTGCGACAGTTGTAAGCACGTGATTGTCATCGAAATTGGCTTTGGGATGCGTAGCCGCAGAGACTGCAATCACCAAAAATAAATCACCAAAATTAGTACACACAAAATCACACTAAACACGACTCATGCATTTTTATCAGAAAATCTCAATATATTTATTAACACTATTATAGGTGCCTGAATTTCCTGTGGTTTATGTGATGTACATTTGTTAAGCACTGTATAAAAGTGTAATATGAAGAAAGGATTGCTTACCTTGCAAGCGTAATAAGTATACATGAGGGAATGGACCAAGTAGTTCATGACGACGAACCATCTGGCCGGTGCAATGTAGTCGCCATATGAGTACCAAGAATAGAGCAAAACTGTCATGTGATGATACCTGTAGAATAAAAACAACACACGTTAACGAGTTGTCGATGAAATCTTTAATGAATATAAAGTCGTCATGCTTTCATTTTTTTAAATGCAAGTTCAAGTTCAATGCTGTAAATGACTTATGAGAAAATGCAGCTTGCTACTTTAAATAAGTCTTTAGTGTAAGTGAAATGCACATACAACACTTATACTTATATCATCTATGTATTATAGTGGCACGACAGCAAAACTATGTATCAAGCTCAACGAATTACAACGGTGCTTGCTGTAGTAAAAGTAAGGTAAAGGTATACTACGACTAGTGAATTTGAACACATATTATGCATGCCACTTTGCAATGCAAAAATATTGAAACCAAACTTTAGCTAGCTCATTATATTAAGAAACAGCAGTACAATGTAACCTTTAGCTAAGCGAAACATCTGCTGATAAACACGCTCTATTCTATCCGTCTTAGTAAAGTCTCGCTTCGGTATCAGCAGAATGGCTTTAAAGTAAAAGTTCTACTTTGTTTACCAAAGTGCATTATGCTAATAGTCCTATACACATATCCTACATTTCTTATACGAAAATACGTATACAAGTCGTATTATGTTACATCCTTGAGACGATACTCTTGATCGTGAATATCGTTTTAACTAAGTTTCAAGTCTAAGACGATTCTCTCATGTCAAGACACCCATTCACCCCTCGTGTAACCAAAGAACGGAACTCTACCCGTCAGCCCACTTCATACTTCAACCCTTCTGTTCATCCAGCTCTCTCATTCAGTCTTTCCACCAAATTAATTCAACTGTGAGCTGGGTCCGAGTTGAAAAACGATGGTTTTACACTTGTGTGTTTCACAATACATGTACAATTGTGATATAAAATTCAACTAAGATAATCTTGCTAAAATTATTTTGTTAACTACTAAATGTAACAGTTAAATAAAGCAAAGAGTTTTATTAACATGAAAATGATTAATAAAAGTCCATTCTTGATTTTAGTCCAAATATAATTTAAAAACAATAATTCTTATTACAGGTTTTTTTTGTATAATTTTCAGTAATATTTTTATTTAGTTATAATGATGTGTTTAGGTGTGTGTGTGTTAGAATTTGTATAATAAACTAATTTTTAACCACACGTAATTAATACAATGTAGAATTTTTCAACGTCTTAATTGGTTTGTAATTGAATTATTTTCTCGTGAAAGGGAAGCTCAAAAGCCATTATCTACACAATACAATTCTTCTCAATCCGCTTTTGGCAATTTCTACGAAGGAGCAAAGTAAATGACAAACAAAAATGAAAGTTGAACTCGGCGAATTGAGTTCCTCAGACATTTCATGGAACACTTGGAGTGGACCAGGTGGACTAATGTCTAATTTTTAAGACAGTGAAAAAAGCTGACAAAGCAAGTGGGGGACGAGCACATTTATTCACTTGCACTGAAACAAACTTATACTTACTATCAGTATAGATAGTGTATACCTAAGTAGAACTCGCTTTTTTGTGAATGCACATCCGCTTGCTTGGTTAAAGCAATTATCGGACGACTTCATACATAAAAGAATAGCGATTCAAAGCATTAATGCGTAACATCATACATACCTAAGTACATGCATAATAAGATGGATTTATATATACCTGCGTGTGAATTGAAAACGAAAACAGGAAGGTATCTAAAGTATCTACGCATTCATTAAATACATAATACTACAAAGTACGGATTGGGGCAATACAAAATAAATATTATGCCTGCCTACGCAAAACGTATTCATCGTTTGTATGTGTCTCTGAGGGTCAAGGAAGACCAAATTGGTTCTAGCTTGATTTATATGTATTAAAGCTATTTAGATTCATAGCACTCTGACTATTATGAAAATTGTAAGTTTACAAATAATAAAGACAGTGTGTGTATCCATAATGTAATAGTGTTGACACCAAAGAAGCGTCTACTTTGACTTTAACTTGTATGTCTGCATTTTACTACCACAACAATAACATTTGTGATTTTATAGACAATTTATTGTAGCTGCTCTAGTT
>JAQFYB010002792.1:0-22475 GCA_034694085.1 Pogonognathellus longicornis | reverse complement strand
ACAACACCTACATTCATTGTCATTTGTAGCTGTAATAGGTAAATGTAATCCATCAGTTGTAATTTGGCCACCCTGTATGTCTCTGCACAATATTTGTGGGCAATTAATTGTTATCTACTCTACAAGAATATTATATCTGTGGTTACATTGTTGTAAGGTTACATTTACATCCTTCGCTGTATGTTGTATTATATTTAGCTATATACATATATATGCATAAACACTACACAACTTTCAAGGTGCTTCTGTATTATGTAGGTATTTTAGTATTCTTAATTCTTATACCAACAAGACTACTTAGATGTACCTACATACATGTATTCTTGATGTTGAGCTTGCAATATTCTATCTTTATTATTTGTTGTGTTATAAAGTCTATTCAGCAAACCTGGGTAGAAAGGGTTAATACAAAATATTTTAAGACAGGTACTGAGGATCTGTGGTGAAAAAAATTCAGCAAGCAATTATTTCATTGTACAAAATGTAAATAAAAAATTGCAATGGTAGTCACTACACTATCTTACAAACATCAACATAATATTATGTAGTTGTTACAAGGAATGACTGAGGAATTTAAAATATTTATTGTAGAATTCAAAAGCAACGTAATGAAGGAGTTTACACAGTAGCACAGCCCGGTCCCTATACAACTTCTGCATATTACACTGTTGCTTGGCTTTCAACACTCGGAACTTATTTTGCCACTTGAACACGTTGAACTACAGTATGTAGTATACATTTGATATATTATGTAAAATCACACAAAGCTATAAAATAAATCGATGTGTGTGAACTATAAATAATCGTCTGAACATTTAGAAGCAATTAATGAAGCTTAAAATGAAAATTGCATTCACATAAGTACACCCCTGAGTGTAAAATGTAACAATTCGAAATCACGCTATTTGTATCAAAAAAATGTACACACTTTGTGTGCGCACATAGGAGGGGCACCTCACCTGAAGTTTTAAAAGCATTAATTTCTTTGTACCATAATTTCCCCAAGTTTTATCTGAACTCTGTTTTGCACAAACATTGAAAACATATACGCAGCACATGAATTAAGCTTTTGCCACCGGGTTCTTATTAATCATGAAAGAAGTTAAAGGTTTGAATTAGGAAACATGCGAACTCTGCATGACTCTGAATGACGTATTGAGTGTTCAAGAAACTTTCCGTCATGTAGATTCCTTGCGATAATATATAGTTACGTACGGCAGGGTGGTTCATTGCTTGATCAAATCACAAATCAGAAGTCCTGTTGATATTTAGAGGTACAATGTACGAGAAAAGGAGTGCCATTTATTATTATTATGGATTTTAACTATCCTCTGTACTACGTGCGCAAGTTAAACTTAACTGCGGTTGGTCTGCAACAGTAGCGCTAGAGAATCAGGTCACATACAGGTCTTCAATAATACTCCGACTCCGACACATGTACACATTTGCATTATTGTACAATCTTAAAGTATAATATCATAATAGCAATTCATAAGACGCTAAAGAAACAACAACACTAAAAAGAAAATAATGTTTGCATGAACGTGTTGCTTTGCTTGCTGTTGCTGTTTATTGTGAATAGTTTGACATCTGTCTAACGTTACAATGTACTCATGTAAAACGCAAAATTTAATGCAACCATTCTAATTTGCGATACTGCTGCATTGCACTACTCAATACATTAGTAGTGCATAGCAAATAAATAATAAATGCAATTGCAAATAATTTTATTAATACTTGTCTGGGATCCATCATTATTAGTTATTAATATGCAACAATGGTACACATTATTAGTTTGTTTATTTCAAAGCTGTCAGTATATGCAAGTACTCAGTATCCAATTCAGATAGTATTACATTGTAGAAGCATACTTTTATGTTGTAGTTGTAGTAAGTAATGAATTCAAAGAATCAAATGAGTTTTGGTCAGCAAGGAAAGAATTAAAACTAACTAATAACTTATTACCGGGGCAAAAGGTGAATTACATGTCAGTGCATGCGAATATTCTAGAAAAGGCTTTTCATTATATACAACGTGTAGAGACAAAAGATACAATTCGCATACAGTATGCTTAAACCTGCGTACTTATTACATCTACAGGAAACTGTAATGAATAATATCTTAATATCAAAAAAATTAAAGTAAATGCACTTTTGAATAGAAAAATATTCCACTTCCTACACAGTACACATTATCGTTTTAATTAAATACTTGAAATTCATCCGTGATTATGAAAATTGCTCACTTAGATATATCTGTACTCTGTACAAATGTAGAATAGTTGGTACGTGAGTCGTAGTATTAGTTTTTAAAAACAATTAAAAATAATAACTAAATTGTACATTTCCGCTGTTTGACTAAGATTTAATGGTTGTTGGATAGTTAATAAATAGCAATTACTTAGCATGCAAAATAATTCTGATGTAAAAAGTTAATGTGCATAAAAATATTGACTACGGGGATGGCAAACTACTATCATTAATGAAATGTTGCATGCTTTATCATAATTGCATTTAAACCACGTAGCAATTGAATGAAAACTACCTAAGCTTATGAAAAAGGAGTTATAAGAAGCCTTTGGAACTACCAGCGTACAAGTTTGGGAAGGTGTATTGTAAATGTTAACATTTGTCGGAAAGGACTAAGGGCTGAAAAGCTAATAAGAACAGCTAATGGGAAGGTGTAAAAACACCATAATGAATGAAAGAACTCATTGTGATGCAGAAGAAGGTCATGATGGGCTTTTCAGAGCTAGTGAAAAGTGTGGTTACACATTAATTTAACCCAAGAGTCAATGTTTTCAAGATAACTTAAGGATCATCACCGTCATCATCTTTTTCAACGAGTCTGAAGGGCCATAAGTACATGAACTAAAACACAGTTGAGATGAATACAAAGAATATACTCCATCACAACTTGTACATACATACGCTGCACACATTCACCATAACAAGTTCTAGTACATGTATGATATTCAAGTACAAGTAATAATAAAATACATTAGAATATCATACCTTTAGCATAGTACCATATTAACATCATTGTACACATTATGTGTGTGCATGTGTGTACAGAAAACTCCATTAAAATCTTCTAGAAGGCAATATTGGTACAATTGTGAAGGCTGTAGTACAACACATGAGGCTATGAAGTTGAATACACGCATAATATGTTTAAGGACATTGTGAGTAATATATAGAGTGTATCGAGTAAGTGTTATTTCCATAAGAGATCAAAGCAAACCGGTGACCTGGAATGAGACTCTTAACGAAAAAAGTGATTTATGCCGTAACTCCCATTTAATTTAATTACATTGTCCGCTCTAATGATGAGTTGAGCCTTCATTATGAGCATTTTTTGACACCCAAGTATTGCTAGCCAAGCCACCCGCAAAAACTAAATAGAAAACACTTCAACGTCCACTCACACTTGTCCCTTTCACTTACGCGCTTTCCCTTTCCTCTCTACACACACAACTAACTACAGCTACTAAACATATTTTATAAAACAACTTGGGATTTCTTGCTGAAGTGCCTATGGACAGGAGAACAACATGAAATATGAGATATAATAATCTGTAATGCAAAGCTTTGCACTCTATATTAGCTATACAATACTACACATGCTGCAATTGATAACTCAGCCGACAAGAGCAACCCTTTGGGCATTACAACTTATACAACCAGCAATAACGCGACGTAATGGGAAGTCTAAAAAAGACTCGACAAGGTTCATTCGCATGTTCTTACGTGTAATATACAACCGTACTGTTTCAATTCATTGTTTCATAATATATACACTGTATGTATGAAACAGGTACATAAAACTTCTTAGTAAAGCTAATATGCTCTAACAGTTTAAACATCTTTGCATAGGTCCTGCGCTATATGCTTCAGCTTTCATGGTATGTATGTATGTGTATAAGTACATGATCCCATATTACACTCTTATAACCTACAATACAAGAGAATCTTGAATCTTTTTCTTATTGTGTGCAGGTATCGTGTAAGATGACTATGAGCTTTGTGTTTTCAATGAAAATTATACTCATCTCAGACAAACATATTATCATGCTTTAATCATTAATAAATTGGGCTCATAAATACTCACAGCTTCGGCAATTACATCATTCTGTCAGCTTATTTGAGCTTAACCGAGTGTTATGAATAAGTTGAATAATACCGCAGATCAATTATCACCATCCTTATCTTTTTACTCCACACAAAGAACAAATCATCTTTTACATTAGTACTAGTATGTAATACTTATATCAATGTTTAAGTGTACACACATATTCCGTCAAAATCTTAGTAATACTTACTATTGGCACTAAAACTCAGAAGTGTATGTAGTACATAGTGCCCACCTACGTACTTATGAGGCGACCGAACTACATGGACTCTCTTAGTTAACATATGAGTGTATTATTATGTATACTATTATATTTATAAAGGGTTATTTCAAATAAAAACATTTCATGTTTCATTCTCATTACTTTACTCTCGTTCCATGTCGCTGCGCCACATTGGTTGCCCATAAGGATTAAGGATTCTTCCAGGGTGAGTGATTTATTATGCGTTTACATGTAGTTCGTTCGAACCATGGTGGTTGATAAGTGATAATTTTATTTAAAGTAATAAAATATGTTTCTAAATACAAATTGAGAACATATACTTATCGTATGTAGAAGTTTACGTATTGTTAGATGCTAATAGAACTACACGGTTACAGCAATAGCTGCATTTTTAATTTAAATCATTAAATATAGCTCCTATATCGGCATGTGGCATGAGAAGAACATGCAACAAATTAGCGAACTATTTCATTGGGGTAAACAGCTTTCGCACACAAACAAAAATGTATCATTTGTGCGAAAGATCCTCCTGTAATTGAGATTTGTTGAAATGGCTTGCTGTTAAAAAGCAAGTAAACTTAAAGATGAAATACTTATTTTATAAAAATTAAGACATATTTATTCGTATCACGTAGTTGGTGGTATCAACATGTGAACTCTTAATAAAATTATGCTTTACAATTATTTCTCATTTATATATCAATGTTTCATGATTTCGAATGCAATCAGTTACTCAAAACTAGTGCAACCTGTTTATTAGAGATCATTTTAAATTTTGTGGTTCACAACTTCACACGGATAACAGGGGTGACTTACACACTGTTACCATTACAGATCACAGTCTTAAAAGACATTCTGCATCTGCCCATTAGAAGTATATTCAACACTATAATTGCAGTACTACCTAATATGACTACTAGGTAGTATTTAAGATTTAGGTATACCTTTCTATGATATTTAAATTAAGCGAAGCGAATCTGATGGTTTAATTATTTGAACAAATATTTTATTTAAAAATAAACCGAATTCTACACTGCTGAAAGAGTTTTGTGCTTTAAATATTAAATTATGTTTACATATAAATCAGGTTTCTTCCCGCGATGTTCGTCTATTCTAACTAACAAAAATGATCTCCCCGCAAACCGTAAAATTAAGCAGACAAAAACATTGCATACTACATGGAGTGTGTTAGTGAATTTCACTAGATTTGATCATATGTACTCTTATTTGCAGTTTAAATATGACATTTTAAAATACAATAAGCAAATACGGCGAAAGTGTCGGGAACAAATCTTCCTGCTGGCACTATTATTTACACCATTGAAACTGCAATAAATATTAAAGTATACCATTGTTAAACACAGGAGAGCTAAAGGTTTCACCGGCGACCGTGTGAACTAATTTGTTATGTAAAACAAAAACTTTTATGAGTTTTCAACATACTGGTAGCTTGCTTTTGTAAGTAAGTAATGATCCTTTCAGGTGCACTTGCGTACCTGAATAATAGTTTCATGCATAAACAGACTCTTTCAGAAAAAGACTAACTTGGTTTTGCCATAGCTTTTTCTCACGACAAACACAATACGGGTTTTTACCAAGAAGCAACTAATTCGTCCTAATGCTTATTCACTTCAATTTTCTCAACCTCTATGCAAATATTTTCCAGCAATCTTCATTAATGAGCATTGAAGGAAACTATTGTTATAAGTTGGTTCAAAAAAGTGCTATTTTAGAACAAGGTATGTACTTTATGAAATCATTTTCAGATACAGTTAAGTATGTAATAATTTTTATTAATTTATTTTACTGTAGCGTTAAAAAAGTAAGTTTTAATGATAGTGTTCAACAAGAACCTTGTTATATTCCCATATTATTAGTACCGACACCGACTAAATGTGAAACTGGTATTCACATACCTAGTACATATAATTATTGTTGCGAAACAATGCTTAGACATTTAGAGTAATAAATGCGAATAATAAATGCGAATACTAAATATAAGTAGAAACAATACTGTCTATAATATGAAGTTATGAATAAGGAACCCGTATTTTATGGCATCAAGGCTAAGGCTAACATCAGTAGCAAAGTTGCTTCTAGCTAGACTGTCAGTCACCACGCAGTAGGTAGCGATTGAAGATATGAATTAGATTGCATTGAAATAGACAAAATTAAAACAATTTGACACGTTCAACTGTATTCTTTCTCCTAGCACTTCATTATTTCATGTATTTACTTTATTCCAACTCAATTACAAACAAGTACTCCAACTCGGATGGCTTGAAGATAATTTCCAACTTTACATAAGTTTCCTTGCATGAGGGAAATCAAACACAATCACACCACTCTACATATTGTATGTACTTGCGAATGTACAAGCACCACTTGAAAACGGAAGGCTTAGTGTTAACGAATGCACATACCAATCTATGCACACATTGTACTTTACACACAATTCTTTAATTGTACTTACATACATTTACTATAAAATAAAATGCCTTAGCTTTCATTACTTTGGTTTGATTCTGATTTTGTAAGTTACTACGTGTAAATACTGGTAGATGTTATCTAGCGAAGTATCTCGGTATGTAAAACAAGTTTCTTGAACACATAAAATGGTAAATGTATTTCCTTTAGTGAAAATCGTATAAAAATAGGCGTACAATAGTATTTATTGGTGGTCAACATTGCAAGTAGGTACACTACCCCATTACATTTTTACACTGCTCATTCACTTCAGTTTATAAGACAAACTAAAACAACCAAGCGAGTTGGTTCCCTCATTATTATGACCACACATTAAATGCTTATCTAGTACAAACAAACTGGCATTGAAATAGTTTATTGTCCTTTAATTCATATCAATGCTACATACGTTGCTCGAAGCTTGTTAATTAATTATTTCCAGGTTGTATCAAGTGATTAAACACTATACTCGAAAGATCCCCTGCTGAGCTCGTAATATGAACATTATAAATGCAGTCAGGGATGGATAGACAGACTCATCATATAAACGATGCCACAACACAAGAACACAACACTACCACTACAAACTTCAAGCTTCTTCATTATTATTTAATAAGGAGCTCGGCGATTGCACGTCACACAAGCTGTGTAACACAACAGTAATATGGAAACAGGGAAGCACACACACGTTATTGCATCATAAGTACATCATAATATATTAAACTACCAACGAGCACCATCCAAACAAATAAAACAGATACACGAACCTACTCATCCTCCTTTACTCTATACTCTATACTAATGCACAAACACAAAACTGGTTCAGCATTTTTTATCTGTGTTCCCAATCCAGTCTTTATTTACAAGACTATACCATGTGTATCTTGTAAAATACATAAAGTTATATAATACACATAATATTTTTATGTGTAACCCTTACCTTTTGTCTTTAACTTGTATATTACATGCTAAGTATAGGATTATTGTTTGTAAGATGAAAATATGAAGATACTAATACATCTAATGGGAAGACGAGGCAATATATTAAGTAACAAGTAAGCAAGCCAACACATATACGGAAACAAAAGGGATGGAAATAAAGAAAATCTACTACAACCCTCACAAATTAGAGTTGAACACAACACACCTTGTTACGTGTTGTTATTTGAGGGTTTTGTATCACTTCATGTGCTGTATTTTGCAGCGAAGCATCTTCTGCAGTGCTTAGGGCGCTATTTGATACCAACATGATAAGCAGTGGTGTGAACTATAAACGATATCAAGGAGAGTTGGACTGCAGTGATAACAATTACATTTTATACATACTACAATGTGCCTAGGTATATCGAACTAGAACATCCTCTTTTAGCTCAGTAATCACTCGATTTGGTGTTTTAATGCAAGATCAAAATCGTTTCAACCGTGCAGGGAAAGATGAACTGCTACTGGAGCCGAATCACGATATTATAGCTTCTTTTTAGTTTGTTTATACTAACTTCTAAAAAATTACGACATAATATAAAAGCAAAACACGTATATTACATTAAAAACAAAATTAGACACTCCAACATTAATATTGTAGGTGGTACAAGTAGGAATTAAGTGCAATTATGGACTCACTTCACTTCTATGAGTAGCAGGTAGGTAGTATATAGCTACCACTTTTAACGTAATTAAGGTAAAATAAAATAAAATTTTATGTTACAATGCAATCTTGATCTTTACTATAATTATTCTGCAATAATAAATAAGTTGGAAAAGTTTGCCGGACAGATTTCTTTCATATATCCAAAGGTAATTATGAATGCCTAGTTACAGATGCGAAATTTCCAATTACCTATTTTCACAAAATCCGTCATCTTCACACAAGCTTACCTAATTACCCCAATTGCCCCAATAATACAATCATTTCGTTCTTCTGAGGATCATCCCTTTACATTATAACATATAGGTATACATTAATATTTTGTGCTTCATACTCACTTAAAACGTAACGGACAGGTCTCACTCAGATATCTTTTAGTCGGAAAGAGCTATCATTATTTTAGTGTTTGAATCAAATTATAAAGCAAATCATACGCACAACCAACCTCTATAAAATAATGTAGGCATTACTGAAACAACATGTCATATTACCGTCTCTGTACTGCAACCTTAAGCGCAATAAACTTTACATGCCTATCTATACAGTAACAGTAGGTACTGACGTACTGAACTTAAATACCTACATATTATAATATCGACATAACGAGAATTACGAGAAATTAGAAAACCTATTGATACACACTTAAATTTATTCTTAGAGAACATATTTTGTTCACTTGGAGTCTTAGGTGTTGCACCCTAAGAAAATATTGTTTTACATGAAATTTTAGCTACATAGATACCGGAGCGTGTAAAAGTGAGTTGTAAACTGTGATCCTCGGAAATCAACCCGTAAAAATAACAGTCGTATTACTTGGGATGTAATGTAATGAGTGTGTCTAGAGTTAAGTGTATCATGCAATATGGCTAATTTTCCTCTAAGTGAGTAAGAAAAGTATTTATTTTATTAACTGGATTTGGTGCCACTGTATTGTGTGGTGCATGTTGAAATTGTATATATAGGCATGAGATTTCCTTCCATAGATATTTTTTATTGTAGCTTGGCACTCAATGTTGGTACCTATGTCAGTTATGTATTTTTGTGTTTCCCTGTAATTGAACGAAGATGGTCTGATGATAACCGTTTTCTTGCTGGTAACACACAGTTTAGTGAAAAAGATTGGAGTCTTTATTTCACAAATTATCACCACAGATATCAAACCTTTTAGACGTCAATTCCATACCCAACTTCCTGCACTTCCAACACCTTTCCCCTCACTTAACTAACGACAGCAATGCACTTAAAATGTTTAAAACTGATTATTACTCTTAAACTGGACCGGACGTCTCACACATCACATTATTTTATTAACTCGCTGGCATCCGCCAGTCTAAAGAAACAAGGGAAGGATACAGCCTAACGAAAATCATCTTCTTTTCTTTCTTACAATGCTATAGCTGTGTGATAATCATGTTACGTTGAAAGGCAACTGTACAAAGTTAGGAAAATAAATCATATTTACTTCAAGGAATGAACAAAGGTTTGGTTGTGTCTGTAATAAATCTACCTTGATGTAAAAAGCTTTTTAAGTTTATATTTTTTACATTTTCTCTCACATTTTTAATTAATGATAATTGAATGATTTTAATGGAATTTGATTCGTATGGAAAAGAAAGGATTGGCTACAAGACTGAATTTTTCTGTAAAAGTATGCATAGGTGTCTGTCGGCACAATTACATGCATTAATTTAATTGTTCACTTGTAGACGTGTATTACACTTATAAACGATGGCTGCGGTTGATCTTAAGACTTTAATAAATGCTGGGTGGATAATTTTTTAACATTGTCTTTGAAGTGTCTATGCGTGTGCACAAACACTATGGTTATCTATAACAATTCGCTTTTAATATTTCTCCGAATTTTTATTAATTATTAATAGCTACTTCTCTACTTTTCGTAATTAGTAATTAGGGGCCGACAAAGGAGAAATTTCATAAAGTGTAAGAATGTCTTGTTTTGTAATGATGATGAAGATATTGATGTGGGAATGAAATGAATCTAACACACTAACAATAAGCCGATTGCTGTAGAACCTGTATTGTGTGCTATGTATATTGCATGGAAATGGCATATTATCAATCTGTGTTACAATCTGCAAAAAATTGATACCGGATTCTACACGAAATAACTATAACATAAACAATTTTCACAAAGGTATACACAGTCATTTGCACATTTCAGCCATCATAATCAAAAATTAGAACACATTTTGCAATTTTCATCTAGTTTCATCAAAGAAGCCGACAGTTGGTCGAGAAACAGCTAAAAGAAACTTCAAAGTTGAAGCAGTCGGTCGTAAGTCTCGTAAAAGTCAATTGACGAATTATAAAATCAGACTGCTGATGTAAACAAGATGACTGAGCCGCTGTAATAATAGCAGCTATTACAACAGCGCTTCTCTTTATGTTCAATGAGCTCCCATAACTTACTAACTACAAACCGACAGGTATAAAGAACACAGATCCGAATGAAATGCTAGGAAATTAGCCACCGCTTTTCTAACTCATGTACATACTGTATAAGTGTAATATAAAATAGAAAAAAAGCTTAGGATGATCATCACACGCACCTTGAATACCTAATGGGAAATAATATACTCGCGTAATATCAGAGTTTAACTAAACCACTGGTCTGGTTTCTTCTTTGGGCTAGCTCGTCTCGTATCTCCTTGTTTTCCGCAATGAACATAGAACCATAATAATAAGGATAACTACTTTGATAGCAGTTAGTACGCACCTGTAATAATAAAACTAACTACTTATACCATGAAACAACAGCAACACTTGTGTAGTGTGTCTCATTGGACTTTTAGACGCGAGACGACTTCAGCTACTTCGGAACGCGTCACAACAACTAACAGTAATACCATTACCTTTATATTAGGTGTATTATTTTGACTAGACTAAACTGCTTTGTGTACAACTGATACATACACGTTTACTTATATACATGCATAATGGTGGCAGCAGACGAGTGCAACTACAAGGTAATAGAGATACGGAAGATTAGAATTATAAATAAAGTCGGTAACATCCTTTAAAGTTTCTCGTCTCGTCTGCTATCATAAAGCGATGATGGTAATTGCAAAATAAATGAGATCGTTGCAATAATCACAGGCGGCTTAACTTAACACTTCCACTCCATTCTCTCAGGCTTAACAACTTTGTTCCTTTACTTAAGAATTACACACTAAATTCTTGCAAACTTAGCAGTATTTCTCAGTACCATCAATATGTAGGTACTTTGATATGTGCACATAAATATCATTTGTATTCTACCTTGTACCCGTGAAAATCTGCTCAGTTATTATGATACAGGCTTCGTAAATGTATTGTATATACCTGGTTTGATTCTCGGGTTTCAACACAAGCCTGCTAATTGCAAGTAGTAGGAATTTTATTTAAGGTAGATATTTTTAAGTGTGTATGAATTATGTGTTACAATACAAAGAAGGGTTTTCAGAAATTATTAAAATTATGGTACTTTAAATTAATTAGATCAAGTGCAATAGAAAAATTAATTCCTTGCTTCACTGTTATTAAGATAATAATAATGTTTAGCCTTGTATTTTCATTTACTGATGTCAGCGTGAATGCTAAAGAATAATAATTTCACTGCGCATTATTTATTAGTAAAAAACAGTCTATCGCTCTTTCAGATTGGTTCATAGCTAATTTAAAATAGCACTTTTCTCAAAAAACGAAAATTGCAGATTGGTATATACCTCAGTACGTATGCGAAAAGTCTGCACCATTACTTTTTAATATCAAAACATCTATGTACACAGATCAAAATAATGTAAGGTAAGCCATACGAAATAAATATTTGGCACATTTAGGATTTCTTCATGGGTTTAGTAAACCTGGTTGTTCTGTCTGACGCCCTGAATACATATTCCTCGCAATAATCACAGTCATTATATCCGAGGTGAAGAATGTGTTGTAGCAAAACTTACACAGAACATCATAATATCATAGCTATACATACTATGTTAAGCATCAACGCATAAAAAACCGAAGCTTGTAAAAATGTGAGGTGATTTTCAACTAAGATGTGCAAGTTGATGATCTCTTTACGTACAGATGAAACGATAAATATATATAACTTAATAATAATAACCATTTGCAATATCAAGATTTCATGGAAAACAGGCCAGACTAATGATAATTTCGCGATGGTAATTATTATTGTACCATCACTGAAGCCGTATATAGATAGCCCTATTTTTCTCAGTTCCATGTATAATAATAATAAACCACGTCAATACTAACATACAACTGCACTTTCTTCAAAAATAAAAAAAACCTTAAAGCATACGTGCTCGTACAGTTTGGTAAAAATATCATCATCGAATCGAGTAACCTAATGCGTGCATACACCAACTTGTGTCTGTCTTAACATTAATTACCACTTGAAGAACATAGTAATTTTGCTTGCATACATTTCAGTGTTTACTTTACCATCTTGTATGCATGGATGTACGTGTACATTAAACATATTGTGGTAAACACATATTACTACAACTACAAGGTTACAAACGATAAGACAATATAATTTGAAAACAAAAATACAAAATAAAAGTACGAGCTGTAGTTTGTTGTTTATGCAACAACAACAGAAGTATGAGCATTCTATACCAAAAAACTTGAAAGTTGGAATATTCTGAAACGATAAAATATGTGCGAGTTTACTTAAGTTTATGTTTTGGCTTGGTTGACTTCGAGTTAGACTGGAGGTAAGAAAAATCTTGAGAGGAAGCTATCAATTTAATTCTACAGCCGCAATGAGCACAAAGATATTCATTTTTCTATAGCAAGTGACTGGATGATCCGGAATAGATTTTTTATAATAGCCTTCCACGCATACTTACATTAACTCTACTACGTGAGTACAGAACACACCATTTTAATATTACGTGCATAAACAAAACAAAAGTAAGCAACAGCCAAGAAAGAGGAGGACGGGAGAAGGATAATTAAAGCCTTTAGTTCTCAGTTTCTCACTTATTTTCCCCAGTTAACTTCCCGACTTGCCTTAGTCTCGCTTCACCTTATCTTCATATCAACTTCTACTCATAATACACTACATAATATAGAGCACTGTATTCTCCCCTACCACAGTGCTTAGCTCAGGGGTTTCATCACATGATTTCCAATGAGACATTTTGATATTGAGACATTTGATATTGAGACATTTTGATATTGAGACATTTTGATATTGAGACATTTTGATATTGAGACATTTTGATATTGAAACATTTTGATATTGAAACATTTTGATATTGAAACATTTTGGTATTGAGACGTTTATTTGATATTGAGACATTTTGATATTGAAACATTTTGGTATTGAGACGTCTATTTGATATTGAGACATTTTGATATTGAAACATTTTGGTATTGAGACGTTTTGATATTGAGACGTTCTGATAGTGCGAGATTCTGATAGTGAGACCGGATACGCTCTGATATTGAGGCATTCAGGGAATTTTTCCCTTAGCTCCATTTTAAGTGCTAGGCGCAATTATGCGCGTATTTCTACCTCCCATGGGGATTTCTGCCCTCCTAGAATGGAATTCTAGATACGGCCATCCACTCGTAATCGTATGGTTCTTGAAGAGTTGAACGATGTATGCAGTTCCATTATCGTCTCAGTGGAAATACAAATCCCGTATGTAAAACACACACACTGTACTGTATTGCATTGTGTCTGTATGTGAATACTCCCATTTACTTTCTACGTGCAAACAAGGAATTTCATGAGCATAGGCTTTTCCCCATCCATGCATATTATGCTGTTCGTGTTCATGCAGTTTTTACGATAATAGTAATGTTAACATTGCGAACAATACATTAGAGTGTGAGTATTTAAGTAAATACAAATAATATAGAATATATATAGTGCATAGGTATCTGTATATCATGTAGGGGACGGTTTAGAGTGTACGAGTGTAGACAGGCTTCTTGACTACTGCCGTGTGTATTTCAACTTTGTACGACTTGCTTGAGTATTTTGTATCAACATGAGCTAATTCAGATAAGTGCATGTATGTATGAGAATGTGTTTGTCCGTATTCCCCGTGTGATATTTTATTCAACCAGGCACATATACATTACATACTTGTACTTGGTGTGTTTATGTGAGCACAAGTTTTATTCCTCACCTTTGTTTTGTTGAATCGTTGATGCAGCCTTATGACAAACAATTAATCATTTTCTGCTGCCTAATTTGACGGATGATTTCCTCAGAATTATCAGCCCCTGGTTGCAGAAGGAGGGGACCCCATAAATTATACATGGAACAATAACTCTCTTATCTTGTTCTAAAGTCATCGCTGTGTATCAAACGCTCTGGCAACGAAGCTACCACACCACATCACACCTTAGCTCGCCAATTCCTCTTTGCCAAAAGTGTAAATGACTAAAATGTGTTGGGTGTCACATCACGATAAAGAGGATTTATTGTTTAATTAAAATATAAAGCAGAAAACAAAGAGCAATAAAATGTTACGCTTTACCCACCTGTACATCATCAATGTGTCTGTAAAGTAATTTGCTGAAACTCTTCGGAAGCCATTATTTTTCTGTTGGGTGCTATGCGTACGGTATGTTCTATGTATGTATGCAGTCATTAAAATCGCACGTTCAATAATAAGATCGGATGTGTTACCCACTCCATTATATTTATATGTTACACTATCTGCTGTAATTTTAGCAAGAACGCTACTTTTGTTATTTACGTGCTAGCTAATTCTATAACTAGTAGAATTGCCAGCAGGTAACATTATACAAAGCTACAAAACAAGTCAACAACTCTAAAATGTATTACAACAACAGACTAAATTACTTATGGTACTTTAGAACTCAACGATAATACAATGGGAAGGAAACAAGAAGAGTTTTTGATGCCGTCATTTATCATAGTACCTCATACATACACCCAACAAATACCCAGCAGGTTTATATGAGTGTGCTTCTTCTTCTTTAAGATATTGTGATTGAATTAGTTGGTTATATTCATCAAGTATTTATGGAGGGATGTGTTGTTTTAGAAAATGCTGCAAATGTTCTACATGCACATACAATTAGATCTTCACTCTGTCAGTTTTATTTTGTAGTCAGTTGAGTTGAACATGAGCAACACATCAATTTGATTTGCGATATACGTGTGACACAATCATTTCAATCGTGAGTAGAGTACCTACCGGAAAACCCAAAGACCAGTTCAACATCCACAAATTATTGCAGCTTAGTATTTCTAACATTTTGGCATTTCGAAATCATGTAATGTGCATTACATACAAATACCAACTCTCAACTTCTCCTGTAGGTTGTTCCCAATTATCCCAATGTTCTAACAAACTTAGAATGCAATACTTTTAGAGTAGGTAACATCAAATCTGATTCTCTGTGAACACAGATAAAGTAGTTAGTTGCCTTTATTATTAATAATAAGCAGAAATGCGCTAACAATCAACTAACAAGAAATGCTTTATTGAAATCTTTAAGGTACACAACTAAGTAAGCACATAGAACTTTAAACTCTAAACATTATTGTATGTGAAGAAATACCACAGACCGCAATAAATTAGTTGTACACGAGATATCTACATACGTAAAACATGAAGAAGATCAGTTTATATTTAACGCAATCACAAAGCTACCAACAAAGCTACTAATATAATTGTATCGTTCACGTTCACATATTCAAGATTAAATGCATATAATATACAGCCACACGTCTATACTACACTTATAAATAAAGAGTACATACAAATATATTTGTTCTTGTTAGCAGACACAAGTTTATAATAAAATACATAGATACACAACACATGTGTAGCATTTGATGAAATAAAGGGAATATTAGTAAGGAGCTTGCATAAGAACTAGCCATCATATCAGATATTCCGACTGTCTACTTTTGTGTGATAGTGATGTATGTGCTACATATTGTGATTCCACCAGTTTTTGCTATTATTCGTTCGTATGCTGTCGGTTCGTAAAGTTAATGGTACAACGAGCCAGACAAGAAGAGCAGAACAAGTTGAGCGACTGACTACAATACACTTGCACACTTACGAACAACGATTACAACAAAGCAACTGAAAGTCTAAGCAAAGCAACCGAACCGGAGCAAGTCAACAGATACATTTAACATTACATCACATTATACCAGATATGAGAAAAGTACAATGTGAGCTACTAATTGTACTTATGGTATGAGATAAGCACTAAATTAAATTGGGTCTATAAAAAACAAAGGCGCTGACGATAACAAAGCTATAGAGGAATACACACAAACACACGTACATGTATGTAAAACTATACCAGACAGAAATAAGAAGTCTATAAAATACTTGTTGTTGAAGCCTTTCTATCATATGCACTAGCTGTATATAGTCAAGTGAGTGAGTAAAACAGAAAAGTCTGAGAAAAGTAAGTAATGTGTGGTAAACGCATGTGGAAGTTGCCTTTGCGTAGTAAAATAATGACTGAAATAAAAAGTTTGTTAACCATTAGCTGATTAGCCTTAGTATAATGGTAATAATAACTACACCTATTATTGCCATTTGATAAAACGAAGCTTTAAACTTTAACTTTACAATCGTCTGTGTCTGTATACGCTTTGTTTTGACTGGAGATGAACAATACTACAAATTACGCTTCGTTTCACAAATGGCATAGACTTTTGAATCGAATGAGACTATTTAAAACTGAGGTACTTAGTGCACACCGAGACATTCATCTTATAATTGTACAAAAGATATCGTACCAACAGACAGTTTACATTTTAAAGTTTTGCTTTATGTGTTATGTGCAGTTGCAGATTAGATTGATACTTAAGCGATGAGTTGGTGAAGATAATAATATAATGAGCTATTAATTCCACATACTGATATGAATTGAATGGATTGTTTTGATTGTTATACTCTGTTTTATCAAATTCATACATGAATTCAATTGTTCATCCAATAGTAGTACAATAATTAGGTAATTATGTGTGTGTGTAACTGTCCCATCCTTTTGTTCGTAGTTAGAAGATCTAACAAGAAATACGAGCTTCCAGCTTGTTAAGCTAGCCATGTAACACTGTATTCAACATGGGTTTATAAGAGGATTTACGTCATACTATCTTTGAAATCTAAGTATCTGCCAGCTAGTTAAGAAACTAATGTTCCGTGAAGCATATAAAGATAAACAGAATTCCTTCGTTTGTTATTATTTCACAGTGAAAAAATGAGGAAAGAAGTCGTAAAAAAGAGCTACTTATAAAGTGTTACTAATGTTTCCACCTCTTTTACTCATTACCAGGTATTACTCGATTTGCACCTGCCAACTGCTTTACTCAGGCAAATGCTCGTCTGCGGTCTCATCTGTTTGCTCATTTGTTGTGTTAAATGATGTTTATGTTCATTATGAATTATTATTAGGATAACTATTCATATCCTATTGGAATATTTAATTAGACACACAATGCAGTTCGAGGAAGACAGTTGGGTGTTATAAAAATGAATCGTAAACGTAAAACATGCACAAAGCCATGGCATTTGTTTTCTATTTAATTGTTTTCTAGTGCATTCTCTATAATATGCTGATTAATCAGACTGACATTGCTGATTTACAACAACCATTTGTTGACTACCTGTAGGTAGCTTACCCTTAAATGAGAGAACTGAAGAAGCAAAATTAAATGGGACGAAATGTTCTTTAATGTTTAATGAATAAAGAATTGGGTTGTGTAGGTATTTGTAAGTTGGAAAGCAATGAAAAGAGTTCAAATGGCTTAGTAGGAGATCTAGGCGTGAATTTAGTTACTCGATATAGGCACGCAAGGTAAACGCACTTCACCACTACTGATGATACTACATATAAGTCTGTATGATAATAATGATGGGTATATTGTTATTGTTGAAGAAGTAGTAATTTTTTGTGAGATTTTGAGTGAGGGTGGAAACATAAAAGTAACAATCATTAGTCGCACTCTCATGAGTTTCACGTTTCAGCTCATTATTTAATATTTTTCGTCATTTCTTAGTTTGAGCATGGATTATTAGCCTGGTGGGAGTTTCATTACTAACTAGACACAACAAAGACTGAAACTAATGTGTAATGGCCATTTGAAAGTGTACAGAGGATTTTCTACTCTCCAATATTACTATTTTCACGAGCTCGTCTTTCCTATGGGTGAAAACCCTACGTGGACAAGCTAAAATACCTTAAATAATTAAAAGTGCTTAAATGTTAATATGTGTGGTATGAAAGTACTATTTAAAACCCTTTATGACAATACAATAATTCAATTCATTCAATCCTTGTAATCAATCATTTAAGTTAACTAACTACATGATACTGTCTAATAATCATGCAAATAATAATTTCCAATGCAATTTTTGATTCAAGCAAGTTATGGGAATAAAAGGAATTGCACATTTGAAAGCATCATAATAATATCTTAGGGGCTCCATCATTGGCGGATCTAGCACTAGGTTTTACAGGGAGCAGCAATTTACATGCTCTGTGTAGGTTTTACAGGTCCCAAACCCCTCTTGAAATCTGAACTTACACCAGTCACCAGATAAGAAGGGGTAATCCCCAAAAAGAGGTTATTTTAGCCGGATAGGGCAAAAAATCGCAAAGGTTTTAGCGATACGCACGAATTTGCAAAATTGGCTCTTTCGTGCGAGTATTGTTACATATGTAATGTACCTCATATATGGATTATGCCCACCCCAAAATGGATTTCTGGATACGGCCTTGATTCGATGTGCTTACACATGTGAATGGAACACCCCCTTGAAAAATCCTACATAGATCCGCCACCCACGGACCGCGAGGCCATGGGCGAGCCGATGTCCGATCGCGAAGAGACCCAAGGGCCGAACACCAAAATATACCCCTCTCCCCACACTGGTCAATAGTGCTAAGAGACCCGATACCCCAGCGCGAAGAGACCCGACACCTAAATACAGAGCATTGAAATAAGCCGACTGTGGAGGACTCGAACGTGAAGAGACCCGACAACTGAGCGCGAAGATATCTGTCTCACATTGTAAGTAGTTTAAATTAAACATTCAATTTATTCATTATAATAATACAATCTGTCTGAATCTGTATCTTACAAATTAATTAAAGAGTGCAAAGAATGTTATTTTCTAAGTAATAGCTTATGGATTTACCTGCGATATTTAGAAACACATACAACATTCTATTGATAAAGAGCTACGCAATGAAACAATACTGATGCCATTTCGACTGGAACGGTGACCGTCTCCCAGGTATCAAAAAGAGGACTATAACACTCGATACTATTATAAGTATTTCCCTCTCCGCCGAACACGTAAAGTTTTCCATTCACTGCAGCGACGCCTATAAAGAATAAGAAATTGTTAAAATCCAGATATTTAGATACTAACATCTCAGACTTCCTCAGAAATCAAAAGCATTTCAATCTCTATGCTGACCTGCAGGACTTCTAGCAATCGACATATCAGCACAGAAACTCCATTGGTCAAACTCTGGATCATATACTTCGACAGAATTAAGAGCTACATTGTTCTCTCCACACCAACCTCCAACAGCATAAATTCGATTCCCAACGGCAGCCACACGAACGTACTTACGACCTAAGTTCAATGGGGCTACTTCACTCCATGTATCCATTTCTATATCATATTTAGAAACACTTGCCAATTCTTCCAAATGTTCATCACAACCGCCGACCTAATTACATTAAAATGAATCAGGCTAAATTATTAATAGGAATAAGTAGATAGGATTTACAGGTGTTTGAAAAAGTATATTAATTACAGCATATATTTGGCCATTCAATGCAGCTGCTCCAAAATTGCGTCTTCCAATTCTCATTGAGGCTACTTTTTGCCATTTTCCGAAACGACGTCCCTCAAGTTCTGGCTGTAATTTTTCCATTGTAACTAATGGTTCTTTACTTACCAAGATGTTGATTCCTCCCATCTGCATAAAATATTCAACTAATTTACACAACCCAAGAAGCAGCATGTATATAGGTTATGTAGGCTTAGTATGTTATATTAATATAGTCCGTTAACTCTAATTTTTATTTAGTTACCACATATACAACCCCGTTGTCATTAACCAAAGCAAAGTCAGTCCGGGCGAATTTCATCTGAGGGCCAGTTTTCCAACCATAAGCCGCCTCGCCAGGTGATATAATTCCAGTTGTGTCGAATATTTCCATTTTTGTGCTACTTCCTTGTGGAGAATGACCACCAATATCCAGAATGAAATTTCGACACATAGTAAAACAAGATTGATATCGACGAGATGAAGTATCAGTTATCAGTTGACACTCTTGATTCTGGAATTTCAAATATCAATTAAAAATTATTGTGTGATCATCGTGTAATACTTAAACCGAAGCCAAATGTCATATACTGTAAATTGTAAACATTCTATTGTTAGAGCCCTCTTGGTTCTAACCAAACTTCAAAATAATTATAATAGAGGTTGGGTTATATAAATAATCATAAATATATATTGGAGACTCGGGCAGCCCGAGTCTGGGTTTGTGTTAGAGCCCGAGTCGAACTTAAACACAAAAGTCCATTTTATTCTGTCATGAACATTAACAATTTCCTAAGATATATGAAATAGAAAAAAATAATGCTAAATGCTCTTCCGATTCGCTATGGTCTTAGTCAGAGCTACAATTTAGTCCACAATCGCGCTTTCCAATGGAGTCAATTAGGTCAAAACCAACTTAAAATGTAACAAATTCGCACGTAGAGTTTTTTTCCTTTTCCAACTTTTGCGGAAAAATGACCTATTTTTTGAGAAAACAAACGCATTCTGGGGGGTGCACCCCTCCTGGGTACGCGTATACAATCTACTCAATCCCTGAATCAATCAGTAACTGGTTATCATCCAGCTCCTCTATTCCTTCTTCCACAAAAAGTTATTTTCATTTTTCTATTGGTGTGTCTCTGTACTTACCAAGTTGCAAGGCAATAAATTGCAGATTTGTTTAACCGTTTATTTCGTTTGCAAGTCGCAATATTTAAACGATTTTGCAATCAATTCTTTAGTCAAATAATTCAAAGCGTTTTAATGACCATTTAAACATCAATAGTTGATTCGGCACTTCAAGAATTCCAGACTTTGTGTATTCTGTCTATAAATGTTTTTTTTTTACTTTTTGTTTTGATTTTTAATGCCTACACAGTAAACTTCATTTTCTCTACTGATCCTCTAGCAGCCAAGAAAATGAAAATTGTTGTAGTTTCTGTGGTTTAGATTGTAGCTTCTATTTAATTTTTTCCTATTTAAGCATATGTCAGAAATCAGAGCAGGCTGCAATGGCTCCATACACAACCGTCTTTTATTGAATTCATAGTTAAAACAATAAATAATATTTTCGAATTATGATATTATGACCCTATCATTGAACACCCGGGTTGTATTTAAAATCCCTCAAGGACTCTCAGTCCCAGGTTTCATTAATGTTGTATTGGAGACTAGGAGTCAGGGTTGCAGTTTAATAAAATATTGACGGCATATCAAAATAAATAAAGTATTTTAATTTTCACCTGAAAATTGTATGCATAGTAGAAGTTTCTCCGAGCTTTAGTTCCAGTCGAGAAGACCAAAAGGGGACCTTCTGAGTAACCTACATTCAGGACATCAATGCAACTGCTGTTTCTGGAATCCATAGGAATAGCTTCAACATCACTGCTATTGCATGACCTCACGGTAAGAAAATCATTCTCACTGTCACTTGAAGGTTGTGCATGATTGGCCCTGTTTAATGTGCATTCTAGAGGATTTTGCATGTCACTAACTGGTAATGCATGAATTTCTATATCATTACTTAATGCTTCTGTATGAACTTCTGGGTCATTGACTGTTTCTGTATGACTTTCCGGGTCACTTACTGCTTCTGTATGAGCGTCCTGGTCACTTACTGCTTCTGTATGAGCGTCCTGGTCACTTACTGCTTCTGTATGAGCGTCCTGGTCACTTACTGCTTCT
>JAQFYB010002791.1:0-22478 GCA_034694085.1 Pogonognathellus longicornis | reverse complement strand
ATTAAAACATTTTTCAACTCATTAATTCAACTCATTAAAACATTTTTCAACTCATTAATTCAACTCATTAAAACATTTTTCAACTCATTCAACTCAAGAAAAACATTTGAAACTCCAGCGAGCAACCCCAAAAGTTTTTAGAAAGACTCAAAAGTTTTATTACTGGTAATTTAGTGGTGCCCACTGTCATTTTTTGAAATTACTAAACCCGTTGTGTTTTTCCCGCATTCTACAATTTATGAAAAAATGAAATATACAAAATGTTCCTACTGGACAATAAGCGTATTCGTTGTATATAATATTTTTTCGAATTGCGGTTTAGTTTGTCAGTAAAGTCAAATTATTGATTATAATTGGTGACATTTGACCTATAAGTCCGAAGGCAAAAGTATTTGATGAATACTGCCCTACAAAAACTGGTAGACTGTAGTCATATTAATTTGAGTACAAAATTTCATTTTATTCTGTAAAACAATGTTTGGCCATACGTGGCTAGCATTTATAAGTTTCATTGAATGTAATGAAACTACATCCTTTTAAAGTTGTTGGAAAACATCATAAAAATTTATATGATTATTATTAGAATTAATTAATATAACTATATAGACACCACTCTGTATTGTACAATGTAACAATGTAGAAGGAATTAATTGAGCTATTTGTATGCTAAATAAAAGAATGCTATGTAGTAGTATATGATGTATTGTAATGATTTAATTTGTAGAATATAATGTTGTACATAAAAATGGAATACATAGAAAATAAAGTCTTGGTTTTTTTCGTTTTTAACTGATGTGATAATATTATACTATGATGATACCTCAAAATGTTAATTCATACAGCATTGCTAGCTAAATATTTAACATAAACTATTTAACATTTGAAAAACGTTTTTTGAGCTCCGCGCTGTAAGTGAAAAATGTTTTTTTACAAAATTTAGGTTGACTTGGGAGACTTTTGGGGTGACGGCAACACTTTTTGGTGGCTGCGTGCTGGTCGTACTGGGAGCGCCAACTTCACGTTTTGTTTTGTGATGGGAGCGCCAACATCTGGGTCCGGATTGAATAAAATCATGGTCAAAAACAATCATGAAAGTTTGAGACTGTTAGCTAAAAAGTGATGAGAGCAAGGCCGTACCGAGGGGGGAGGCTTAGGGGCTTAAGCCTCCCCCAGGATTTCTAAAGTTACACTAGATATTTATAGTATTTTTATTGAGCATGATTATATTATAGGCAATCAATCAATATATAAATACATATCTGTTTCTCACCACCACTTGTAGCAAAAATCCTGAAAAATAGATTATTTTACCAAAAAATTACTAAAAATTGCAAAAATTTTTGCGGCATCCACGAATTTTATGTATTTTTTGTTTATTTTTCCCAAATTTGCTCAAATGTATCATAGAAAAATTGACAAATTGTTCACATTTCATATAGGTAATAATATTTTTCCATGAATTTCCAGCTAGCCTCCCCCAAAGAGAAATCCTGGGTACGGCCCTGGATGAGAGTGATAACTTTTTCTCACATTGCTCGCTGTAATTATAAATGTTTGTACACAGAAAGAAATAACTTACTAAAATGTTTGAAGTCAAACTGTATAATAATTTAATGATGTGATATAAATGACAATTACAACCCAATAAAATTAAAACGTTTATGTATACATCAATTATTTATTCAGATTTCTAAGCTAACTTAGAGTGCCGTACTTACAATTACAATTTTTAGTGTTAGTACTAGTAAGCCCTAAAATTTGGGATCTTTAATACTGTATGTTATATTTATACTATATAAGCTCTAAAAAAACTTTCATTTATAGTTTATAAACCAAAAATAATTGTAAAATGGAAAAAATCTCGAGTTTTTCATTCTGAATGTTTGTAGCGCCATTATTTATTACCTACTATTATTACATATTAAATATAATTGGTTTATACTATTCACAATTAATGTACACTTGGAATACATACGGTATATAATGTATTTAACATTTCAACAATAAATAGTTTTTAATAATCAGTATTTGTCGCACATTTCCACATAAGCTAGTAGGTAGTTTAATGAACTGATATTAATTATTTCTACACTGATTGATGGAATTTTAATTAACGAAAAAGACTAATTAAAAGTAACGTTACTTTTAACCTTCAATCTTTTGACTATTTTTTTAGATTCATTTCATTGCATTATGCACTCTCTTATGCCTTTTCATTGATTTTTCTCTTGCAAACGCTTTTTCGCAAATCGGGCATTTATGTGGCCTTTCTCCGGTATGAACTCTTTCGTGAACTGTCAATTTATCCACTGCATCGAATGCTTTCAGACAAAATGAACATTTGTATGGAAATTTGTGAAATTGTGTGTGAAGCTGACATGCATCCTGACAAGTAAACTCGCATTTACAAAATGGACATTTGTAGCGTAGTATTCCTTTTTGTTCGGTATGAGTTTTTTCGTGTATTTTCAAAGTTTTTGCATCCACAAATGCCAGGTGACAAAATGAGCATTTGTATGGCTTTTCTCCTGTGTGAATTCTTTCGTGCCTTTTCCAGCTGAAAGTTTTATTAAAAACTTTTCCACAAAACGAGCATTTGTGTGACTCTCCAGTATGAACTTTTGTGTGAATTTGCCAATTAATGAAGTTATTCAATGACTTTGGGCAATATAAACATTTGAACTGGTTACGTCCACTGTGAGCTTTGAGGTGCCACATCATATCGTCAGAATCTTTTATGGCCTCATTGCATTCCACACATTTGTGAAATTTGCTTTCGTCAATATGTTTTTCTTTTTCGTTGGAATCATCTGTTTCATTTTCCCCCACCCCTTCTTGGGGTAGGGATAACTCATGATTGAATTGTGAATATTCAGTAGCAGAAGCTCGTACATCCTTTTCACTTGATTCTGTAGATGTAGTGTCAGGAATTGAAGGTATGTCAGTATGAATTATAATTTGTACTTCTAGCTGCCTTTCCAATAAATTGTCGCCTATAACGTACAAAATATTGCAATTAACTTTTTAAACCAGGACAAAATTGATGCATGGAAACTTTTTACGTGAAAAGAACTGCAGTACCTTAATTGCGTGCTTCTAGTTTATAAGATTAAAAATTGAAAACCAAATAAAAAATGTTTTTACAAATAAAAATCAAGTCCAAAAAGTTGTTTTGACTTACTTTCTGGTTCAGTTAGCGAGACAATGGCAAATGGAGTGTTTGCCGACTTTGTAGGATCCGTAAATTTATTTGGCATAAAATGTTCGTTCAAATCGCTTTGATTAATATCATTGGTCATTTCATCTGAGATACTAAATGGATAAGTGTCAATTCCTTCAATATGAATATTTTCATGATCTTCTCCAAAAATCAATAGGTCCGTAAAAAGTTCGCCTCTTATTTCTGATTCATCCATTTGATTGTCCTGAGGTTGAGATCCCGATTCAATTAATTCTTCATTAACCCCTTCAATGATTAAGTCCACACTTTCACCAGCAGTGATGTCACATTCTGGTGTGAGTGTGACACCTACACTATCTTTACTCATTTTAATGTTTTGCAGGGGCAACATCTTTGATTTTCCTGTTAAAACTGTACTATTATGAAAAAATCGAGATCTTTATGAATTTTGAGAAAGTTCAAATATTGAATACAGGTATTCTTATATAACAGTCCAATAATGGCCCATTATATTTTTTGCATTGACCGGATATCCATCCAATGTCCGTATTTTGTTTTTAAAATAATTCTCTCGTGGGTATTACTATGTTCCAATCTAATGCTATGTGCTATGTCAATGTACTTAGGTATGTATATCAATGTAAAAACTAATTTCAATATGTGTGGTATATTGATGGTCTTATATAATAATAATTATGTAACCCAGATGAGGGAGGAATGACATTTACACATCAATATTTTATTTGCTTCGATCGAAAATAATTGGCTAAAAGAAATAAAAAGTGTACATTACTTGCGAAATCTGTCGGTATATTTGAACAATTTAAATTTTTTACTTGGAAGGAGATGAGATAGTTGTTTTGTAAGCAGGCTTGTTCAACTTTTTGAACTGAAAATTATTCAATGCTACAAGTCACCAGTAAATACTAATAAATACACCTACACGTCAGTGAGATCAATTTGTTGTTATCATATGTGTTATTGAAAATGACCGGGTATCTGTCGCTATAGAACGAGATTTACTTCGGGCACAACGCTAAAGTCTCCGGGAGAATAAAGTATCGTCTCAGACTCCCGAATATGCATAATATGGCAAAGGAAGGAATAACAGACTGTTATGAAAAGTAATAAAATTAAAAAAAACTTGAATTATTTGCTAATATTTTTATTAGGCTTTACCTATGTCATCCCAAAAGCATCAATTGTGCTCCTTATTGTTCAATTCTAGATACGCCCTTTAAAACAAAGAGGAAAGCGAAGAATAATTTCAAAGTATACACCGTAAGTTTTTACATAAGTGGTTAAAATAAAAAGCGGCTACTTCTAGAAAATAAATGAAGCGATTTTTCTTTAAAGTAAAAATTGTGAATTTATTGAATCTGTTAATTCCCTGAAAATACTAAATGGAAGAATAAAAATAAATTATGAATTGATACTTGGTATAAAGAAATCGATATATCGGAATTAGAAAAAAATTATTCGTGAAAGATAAAAACCCTTTTGCAAACGGACTCCAGATTGTATCCCCCAGCCTGGAAGAAATTCCAAGCGCGCCTGTAGTATTATAATATTTATATCTACCATTGTAATATATTTATTAGTCCATTTTAGTGAATTTAGTATAAAAACCAAGAATGCTGTGTAATCGTATTAGAGTGAGTCAGTGAATTCATATCTATTTTCTAGGTAGGACCGGCTAGTAGGACCGTATAAAATATTATGAAATTATGATATGAATATTAGTATGAAATCTACACAAAAATGTTTTATTTTTCCATTGTCTGTTTTACTATATTTGAATATATTTGTTTTGCATCGTTTTGATTCAATAACTAATTTAAGTTAACTCTTCATCTGTAGATTACCAAATACAAAAATGTAGTGAACACATTTAAGCATGCCTAATTGTGATTTTATTTCTTCAAGTCTTCAACTTTAACCGCTCTTGTAATGTTTCTATGCCGGTCAAATGGCGCTCCGTCTT
Organism: Pogonognathellus longicornis; assembly: GCA_034694085.1. Taxonomy (NCBI): domain Eukaryota; kingdom Metazoa; phylum Arthropoda; class Collembola; order Entomobryomorpha; family Tomoceridae; genus Pogonognathellus; species Pogonognathellus longicornis. Next base: position 17,313 of record JAQFYB010002791.1, on the reverse strand, counting down.
CATTTAATCTTACACTGTGCTGTGCACAGAAACTAAGCTTTAGATATTGGATTTCCATGTCAAAGCCACCAAGAACGCTATTGTAACATCTTTGAAGTATTTCACCAGGTTTTTCCCTTCCAAATTCCAATATAAAAAATTAATGATTTCTGAAGCCATTAATTATGCCATAAGATTATAATTATAAAAATTATAACAAAACTACTACATGTTAATGTTAATTCTTACCAAAGCGTTTTTAAAGGAAGTAAATACATTTCATTGAAAGCGTCCGCAAAGTGGTCCCAAAAATGTTGTGCTAATGAAAGAGAGTTTAGACAGAGAGCTGCGACATGATTGGCAGCTAGCCATATATATTCAATCATAGCATCCCTCTCACGATCCAAACGCAGACTCCCGGATTGCATGTCAAGGTCCCGAATACCCTGAATTCGATTATAACCGAAATCTACGCTCTGTAAAAATATTTTTAAATGTTATATTGCTTATATAACTCAATTTGTTTCAAAAGAAGTGTACAATTTTCGAAATATTTAAAGAATTATTATGGTTTGCAAAAACTCAAAAGAGCTTTCAGCTTTGGGAATATATTTGGTGCTAAATCTACAGTAGGTACTTTTTTATACATCATGTTGAGCAAGGCTGTATTAGTGGCAGGGTACCACGCACGTGCCACCCCCCCCCCCCCCGAAATCTCAAAAAAATAGGTAAAAAAATTTCGCGGTACACCCCAATTTTATACTTTTTAATTTTTAGGATGATTTTGGCTCTTAGCTAAAAATTGCGAAATTTGCCGTTTATAATAACATTTTTACATTGGTGCCCCCCGAAACCAAAACATGTATACGGCCTTGATGTTGAGTTCCATCAAAAGCAAGTAATAAAATAGCTATCTAGTTTTATAGTTGTTAGTCATACTATGCAAAATTTAAATAATTTTTAAGGTGTTTCAGTGTGTGCTTGACAAATCGAGCAAAACGTGTTTTCGGAACAAAACAAATTTTCACGTCGACTTAAAATGACACGATAACTAGAACAACATCTAACTCAATCTATTCCCGTACACTCGGAAACATTAAAACTTTTTGAAAAGTGGTAGAAAAATGATAGAAAATATTTTTTTATGCCCTGGTTGTTAATATTTAAACCAAGTACATTTATAAAGGATGCTCCATTTCGTTTTATGTCCTCATTGCATTCCCTGAGAGTTTGTACGACAGAGTTCCATTTGATGGCATCTGTATCATCCGTGAGATTTGTGGGATTGTTAGTATTCCATGCACGATCTAAATGGTAAAGGAATACTTTTCCAACCAGTGAGACATAGAATGGAGAAAGGGTTTTCTCAGGACAGCTTTCTCTCAAAACGGACATCGAGAGATCAAAAAGTTCCATTGCCCAAACGTTCTCCGGTTTAGATGGATACTCCAAATCCACATCTGGATGTATATCAGTGTCGTTTTTCTCAGCGGTTTCTTTCAATCTCATTTTAATCAATTCTACACACATCGCTTCGACTGCAGGATCAGGCTCAGGGATTGTGCACCTCTCTTTTTTTACTTCTGGGGCCTTGGTGGTGGGTGGTACAACTTCCTCTGCCATACTTCTTCCCTGCGGTGGTGGTGGTCTAGGAGCACCCATTTTTTCAAGCAAACCCACAATTCCTCGTCCTTCGGGCTTTAAAAATGCATTCTCAGATTTCTCTACAAATTTTAAAATTCATTGTATAAGCAGATTTTATAAAAAAACTTTTTATTTATTTGTAGGCGTGGTCATAAATGAAATATTCATGAACCAATAATTTTGGTAGACTTTGGTTCTACGCTTTCGAAATTGCCAGTGCCGAAAGATATACAGTCCTCGAGGGAAATTCGTCCGTTGTACTCCGCTCTGTCACATCCTTTTCTAATTTCGTAAACTCTGTCAAAAGGTTTATCTTCAAAGAATGGCATTAGACAGATGGGTTGAGGTTTGTTGGTTTTCACTGAGACACAAATGGTTTGAGAAAAGTCCACGATGAAAGTCCAACTAGAAGAACCACTCACTATGAAGGAATCGGTGTCGGAAACTAAAAGCTTAAATTTGTCGGGTGTCAGTGATTGTTTCACAGCTACTCCTTCTCCAGAGAAATATTCTCGTTTGAAAAACGTCACGGATTCTACATAAGGGGCACTCATGGGTCCTACGGGTTGTATCGAATGAACAGGAAACGTCTGTTCAATAACACATTATTATTTTATGACTGTTACACTCAAAAACGTAAATATTTCAAAAACTCTCCACATTACATATTTAGCACTACTACAGGAAAATAATAATAATTTAATTTATACATTGCATTCCGTTGTACCGCTTCTTTAGATTTGCAGTGATCATACATAACGTGTTAGCCGAGTGCCTCCCAAAAGTGTCGGGACACTTTTGGGAGGCACTCGGAATCTGATTCTCTTAGCCGGGCCGGACTCGTCCGCGAATCAAACTCCCTCAATTGTAAATTGATTGTCCATTCTGCTGTAATACGTTTTATGTTTTTTGCTCAATGAAAGTACCTATTATGTGTTAGCGGTACAACGGAATGCTAGTGCTATGTTTTGTGTAAATGTATATTTACAGTTGACCTGAAAAATAAAATTGGAATTTTATTGTTTTAATTTTAATGTTTTATTATACCGGAGTAATACATTTTTCGTCTGAGGAAATAATTTTGATATCCGCAACAGCTGTAGCTGTAAATGAAGGTTTTGAGTACAAAATCCACCTGTAGATACGTTCGATAATATTTAAAATGTTTCATTTACAATTTAGAAGCCCACAATTTTTTGCATGCAAAACTTACGTTCCTGCTACACAAATTGTGTTGAATTTCTTGTGCTCGTAGGATTCTAAAAGTGGGCGTAAATTGTAAAAAGCTTTTGAGTTTTGTGTGTAGGACTCAGATTTTCCTTTGTCCATGCCTATCTCAAAGATAACAGCGTCAATTCCTTCTTCGGAATTTTTAGCAGAGGCTAAGGCAGGTGATGGTGGATTAGGAACAGGTGGAGGTGGTGGAGGAGGAGGCGGTGGAGGTGGTGGTTGCAAAGGTTCTAAAGTTCTTCCTTTTCCAAAAACCACTTTTTTCCCTGAGACTGAACAGAATGTGACGAGAAATAGTGTCACGACAATATTATAAGTTGGTTTCATTATTTCCAAAAGAAATTTTAACTATTCTGGCTAAAATTTGACGCGCTGTATTAAATCAGTATTTCTCTTTTAAGTATTTTTCAAGAATTGCCTTCACATAATGTTTAGCTGGAGCAAAATGTTATTTGTCTACGTGGTTTCATTCTCAAAAAGTTTCTTGACCATTACGTGGAAGTTCGTAAATCAACTTCCGCGTTCAACAGAAATTCAAGGAAATGAGAACAACACATTCAACAGCATATTATTGTTCATTTTAGTCCTGAACTCTAATTTAATGTCAATAGAAGTATGTCAAGATTAGATATCTACAACGCAATAGCATATAAGGTAGCTTTATTGGTACTCAGAGTTAGTGTAAATAATTTTTGGTTTATCCATTTGGATCGAAATTAGATCAACGTTTCAACGCTTTCAATTCTTCACAAACTTTCACAAATTTCACAAACAATGAAAAAAATATTTAAAACAACTCAGTGCCAGCAGGATACCTTATGCTATTGCTACTATTGGAAATATAGGAGATGAAACTTGAAAATATTTATTTTAATATTGAATCGAAAACCCGCAGTGCTTTAATAATAATATTTCTCTTTTTGAAGCCTTCTGTAATGTCTGTGTAATAATCCAATTTGAATGTAGATCTAGTTCAAACAATTTTTTAGAGTATACATTTTTTATAAAACAATCTGATTTATAAAACAAAAAGGCTGATAAACAACGATAAAGTTTTATTGTGTGTGTAAATGAAATAAGTATTTATATGAGCTTACTTATAAATAATTTATCATTATTCAATTGGAACATTAAATTAGACAACTATAATAATATAGTCTTAGAGTAAATTCATATTCAAATTTTACTAAATGAATGCAGAACTATTTAGCCTATATTTTATATGCTTTTACGTATGAACAAGTTATTTGACTATTGTCATCAGTCATCCAGGTCACACATCTGATCTGGGGGGGGGGGGGGTTGAGCAGAAACATGTTCATATATATATGTATCATTTTTTGCGCGCAGCACGAAAAATTTTCTCAAATTTGGACCAAAGTTCAATATAAAATACATCAAATTCACTATACACGTATCTACTACACTATTAACACTATATGCATATTATAGCACTATTCCATATAGGTACATACCTACTACACTGTATAGATAACTACTACACCCCACCTTCCCAAAATGGTCTCAAATGTGTCACAAGCCACTAAAAATGGTCATAAATGTGTTACAAACTAATCAAAAATTGTTTAAAATCTGTCGTAAAAAGTGTCTCAAGGCACCCCAACAACTAACGCTACTTGCGTGTTGCGTACATCTGTTTTACTATACAACAATTTTTGATGAAAATACATTTGTATTTTAAATACATATTAGTATTTTTCTTTCAAACTACAAACTACTTAAATATATTTTAAATACGTATATTAATTAAAATGTATTTAAAATACAAATAGTTTGCCCATCCGTGTATAATAGGTATACGTATATGAATAAAGAAATAAAGGCCGATGTTGTTATACAATATGCTTTTGACATACCTATTTCATCTTTGTAGATTATTAATACATAACAAATACATCACAAATCACAATGCCTTGAATATTAATTTCAAATAAGTGTCATGAGATTTATTTCTATCATTCTCATTACTCATTAGGTTCCTCAGTTTTAAATTTTTGTTTATCTTACTAAAACAATCACCTTGATGCTATAACGTAAATATTGTACAACCAATCAATCAAAAGAGAATTTTCGCGCTTCGTGTGATATTGGTCATTTTGTAAAAACATTTTTATCTTGGTGCCCCCTCCGAAACCAAATCCTGGATACGGCCTTGGAAACAGGGAAGATATTTTATATCGGAGAGTATCGGAGATGCTTTATGGTTTTCAATTTCTGTCTGTCTGTTTGTGTGTTTGTTTGTGTGTTCGCCAGTATAACTCAAGAACGGATGAACTAAATTCGTTCAAACTTTATAAATGTCATCTGGGGGTTTCAACAAAGGTGTGGTATAAAAGTGGGGTCAATCGGTTACACCCTTCGTGACCTAGGTCGCAGATAAGGTTCCAACTGTTCAAGTTATACTGCGTAATCATCGCTGCATGGCGAGTGTATACATTATGCGCATTCTATTCTGGTAACTTTGCAGGGATTAATTTTTGTAACTGTGCAGGCATGAGAAAAATTGAATTCTGGTAACTGTGCAGGCATTAAAAGGATAGAGTATACGCTCTCCAATACTTACTTATATCGGTTCTGAATGGTTTATTATATTTGTAGATGTACCTTCAAAATTGGAAAGTGAAATGTACAAAGTACAAACGGCTTAATACCCACTTTGTATGTGAATGTGTACTTAAATGATTAATATTAGCAGCAGAAGGTATAACTCTATGTATGTTTATATTTATAATATATATAACTACCATTATCAATGCCATCACAGTATGGACATTTTTAATCTTTGAACTTCTGTCAGGCTTTTATTGATTCAAAAGAACAGTCTACAACCTTATTACTATCTAACGGCATTCAGTACCCAAGGAAAATATTATTTATTCTTCGACGAAATTATCGGTTCAGTGTACCTACTACTTTTTCTATTTATAGGTTTGTGTGTTTAGTTTAGTATTTAACTGTATCATACTACATCAAAGCTGAGCTCAGGGTTGCCAGAATCTAAGTATGAAATTTGAGTATGCTTGATAAAATTATAAATGCAACAAAATTTGACGAAATATCGAATTTAAACGTTAAAAAACATGCAGAAATATGTAATATTTGGAAAGATTTAGTAAAAAGAATAATTAAAAATGGAAATAATAAAGAACTATGCCCATTTTTACTTGAAAATACCCTGGATTTTGCTATTTTGTAGACATTAGAGTACATTAGAGTATTTTAGCATTCTCATGAGAATTTTGAGGATGTGGCTAAATTTGAGTAAAATACTCATGATTTGAGTATATCTGGCAACCCTGGCTGAGCTACACACAAGTAAAGTGAGTCAGGCTAGTAACTAGTAAATAATAGCATCGAAAACTCAGCATACCAAGTATGGTACTATATGCAATAATACTTACAAAGTATTGTTGGAGAAAACATGTCTCAAATCTCAATGTCCCTTTATCTTCTCAATCTTCTCTATAGTTCCCATAAATGATTGAATGCTTTTCACTATCAACTATAAATGCTTTGTCGAATTTGTAGGAGCCGATTTAGACATTGTCTTTGTCCACTGTTTAATCTTTCTGCTGTCGCTGTCTGTGAAAGTGTTTATTACAAAATATTTTCCAATAAAATGAAGTACGAATGTTAGGCTACTGATATTTTTTTCTTATAATATGGACTTCAGTTAGCAAAGAAAGGTTAAGATTAATATCGTATAGTAGCATAGGCATAGGCTTGTATGAGACCAAAATTAAATGGTGAAGAACCTTCTGTCGTACTAATATTATTCGTGAATTTTCCTTCTACTACAACAATCTTGAAAATCAAAATCTCTAAAATTAACTCCACACCATCAACTGCGATTTACAATATAATTTCACATTGATTCCATTTTCATTTTTTTAAACACCATGGGACACTATTTAGGTGAATTTACTCTTGTATCAGATTTTCAACCGAAGGAAATTCCAGAAGAGACTGCTGTTGAGTATATCTTGAGAAAAGTGCGAGAACACGAGGACAACGGAAAGAAAGCATTTATAGTAAGACGCAATAATACTATTATTGGTTTATTTACAAACATTAAAATATTTTCGTAGAAAGGCAACCATGAAAATGTTTCTTTGTTTATTTTCGGGAATTTCATAGATTGATTCAGTAACAAAAGAATCTTTTAGTTACGTAGAGATTGATGTAATAACTCAAAACATTGCAAGTGCTTTGTATAAGAAGGGATTTCGTAAAGGAGACATTTTGATTTATCAAACTTATGACTTGGTCAAACTGGCTTTGGTTTTTATTGGAGTTTGGCGTGCAAATGGAGCCCTTAGGGCTTCTTACCCGGAAGACACACCACGTAATTCATTTGTCAGAAATACAAAAATCCATAAATATAATGATTTACAATTTTGCAAAAAAAAACATTTTGACTCAAAATTAGAGACACTTCAAGAACGGGTTGAAGAAGCTCACGCAATGTGGATTTATTGCGAGGAAGACGCTGCGGAAACTTGTCTTGGTGTGGCTGAAAGGATTCACTGGAATGTAGAGGTCATTGTTGCTGGAAAAGCAAACGGCTGTACTTCTATTTATGATTTCATGATGGATGATGGAACAGGTTGCTTATTCATTGCAATTAATCCTTTGTTTGTGAAATAAATAAAAAATGAGGTGATGCATAATAATTTGTTTTAGAAATGCCCCAATCTGATTTAAAGGGAGAAGACCCAGCTCTGATTTTATGCACTAGTGGAACTACTGGTGCGAGTAAAGGAGCCTTGATCACTCAATCTGCAGTCCTGTTTAAAATTTTAAGTGTGGAATATTGTCCCTTCACTTTGGGCAAACCCAACCTATTCATCTTCAAAGGCACTCACATATCAGGCTCCATTTTCCCTTTGTCAACGTTATGCTCTGGAAAAATGGCAATTGTTATGTCCTCCATTACAAAGTTCAATGTTTTTGAAGCCATCGAAACTTACAAAGTAATCATTTTGAAATAATTTTGAAATATTTTATGCATTTTAATTTCCGAACTTTGAACTTGATTTATTTATTTTTGTAGTACCTTAATGAACAATTAATTTTTTCAAACAAAAGCCAGGATTTATTTGGGGATTTCCTACTTTTCTTTTGCTCCTTGTCAATGACCCGGAAGCAGCTAATTATGATTTTAGCAGTTTGGAAATAGCTGCGTGTGGTGGTGCTCAAGTGACCCCTGCTATTGAAAAATCTATCATGCAACTCCCTAAAATGAAGGCCGTCATCAACGTAATTTCAAAATAATCATCCTTTAATTTATTTTACCATAAGCTTGTATATTATTATACCGTTATATAATTTTAATTAGTCAATTAAACATGTTTATTTGATAAAATATATTCCAAGTTTAGGTTTATTAAATGTTTCAGTGTTATGGACTAACAGAGGTAGTCGCAGTGGCTTCCCATATCAACATTGGAGATTTGAACAACCCTAAATTAAAAGGTTGAGTAATAATTATTTTATTAAGATAGTAATACTAGTCTACGAGCTAGTAGTCATTTTAGCCATTTAGTTAGCAAAGGGATAATTATTTCAAGGAGCATAAAAATACCACTTGAATATGGTAATGAATGGTCCTAATTTTTAGATGTTCCATTCTCATCGGTGGGAAAGTTGTTTCCCGGTGTTTTGCTCCAAATACGAGACCCTGACACAGACATAATTTTAGGACCCTATTCCAGAGGAGAAATATGTGTTAAGGGTCCAGGTGTTTTCAGCCTTTACATGAGCAACCCAAAGGTATGATGAACATTCAATTAACTTAATATAATATAAGGTTAAAATACGACAAAACATACAAAATTGGCACTCTCAGTGATTCTAGTGTTAAGCAATACAATTTTGCTAAAAATAATTACCTTTTGTAGAGATCATGGTAGGTTATATTATATTATTTCAATATAGATGCACAGACGTATGTATACATTTTGATATTATGCGTCCTAAAGGCGGCTTTTCAGCGTACAGTTAAACTTTTTTATTGGTTTCATTGTATTTCTGACATTCCAAACTCTACAGGGTGTTTCATCTAACTCAAGCAGTAGATATACATTGTATGACTTGATGCCTTACAAATGCTCAAATGACCTCCTCAAACACTAAAAAGTTTAATTCTATTTCCTGAAGTTTCCACGAACGTTAGACAATTGCATTGGAGGCATGTGGGAACATCAACAATCCGTTGCTTCCAAAGCTTTATTTACTGCTTGAGTTAGATGAAATACTCTGTATAAAAATTATACGTAGGTAGCAAATTTTAAAAATGTATTGCTATTCTAATTATTTAGCGAAATGTTATGCTTTAATGGTTTTTTCTATACTTTTACACGGTACAAGTTTAGACGATCAAAATAATAGAATGGAACAAAGAGAAAGAGTCTCACGTTATCAAATATTTGTTGTGGAAGTATAAAGATTCCTCTAATTTTTGTTGAGTACATTCAAAGTTGTTATACTCAACAAATACTGCGGACTGCGGGGAAGTGGTGCAAGTTGAAACTGCAAGTTCAACTTCCCTTCCTCATTAGGCCCACCACTGCACTGCACTAATTCTGTGGTTGGCTAGCTGTGGCCTGACCAAATGTACAGCCCGGGTTCTTTTATAACCCCTGTGGGGCAGCAGGTGGATAGGGGTCCTCGCATCCCTTGCCGTGGGAGGTACCTTCCAGCAAACGTCTCCAAAATTGAATGATTTCATAACATCAATGTTTCCTAAACCAGGAACACCGACAGACGACAGACGACAACATTGTAGTTTAATATACATGATACCTGCTTTCATAATTTCGAATCACTTTAAAACATTAAATAATGCAATAAATAATGACAATATAAAAAGAAGAGATATTAGATCCCTTAAAGGAGCAACAACATTTTTGTAGTCAAAAAATATCAAATCAACGTCTGTGAAATGTCTAAAAATTTTAATTGCACTCAGGCCTGATGAAGTGAACCGTTCATGTTTATGATGTAGTTGTGTAGTATCATACGTACTAAGCATATTATAAAAAGTTTGATGATGTATTTGTACTTTTATTATTAAATTAAAGGCGACAGAGGCTGCATTTGTCGATGGCTGGTTTAAAACTGGTGATATTGGCTACTACGATAAGAGAGGGTTCATCTTCTTGGTTGACAGGGCAAAGGAAATATTCAAGTACTTTAATAACCATGTAAGTTAGCAGCTTAAAATTGTCATAATCAAACTGATATCGTCATTGCATCTTGTTTAAGGGGGAGCGCACACTTGGAATTCATATATGAAAGTAATTATAGCATAATGTTTTCTACTGCATGATTAGGATTAGGGTGACCAGAGCTTGCATTGTAGAAGGAAATTACCATCCTTGGATCCTTCACCACAGCACCTTTCATTTCGTTGCGTTAACCGTCGCCACAACGCCTCAATATAAAATATATGAATTATGATCCAGACATTATCCAGTGTGCTGATTTCAATGGAAACGCTTAAAAACATTGTCACAACATTTGAAAATATGAATTGGCACTCTTTTCAATTTAGTGCCATTTGTAACGAAAAAATACATTTCCACTCAATTTTTATGCTGATTGCAATGCAAACACTTAAAAACATTATAACAGCATTTGAAATTATGAATTGGCGCTCGTTTCAATATAGTGCCATTTGGAACGAAAATTTACACTTCCACTCAACTTTTTATGCTGGTTTCAAGCAAACACTTAAAAAAAATTGTTAACGTTTTAAATCATGATTGAAGTTGAATTGAATCAATTAGCCTTAACTCGCTTTTCTTTGAATTTACATCCCTCATTTGTTCATTTTAACTAAGTCTCTATTACTCCAGTCTGCACGGATTTAACCATTTCGTCTTTTAATGTCTTTCTCATTGGGATGTAGGTAATAGGAATGTATTTTTTGTTAAAAACGGCACCAAATTGAAAAGAGCGCCAATTCATAATTTCGAATGTTGTGACAATTTTTTTAAGTGTTTGCATTGAAATTAGCATAAAAAGTTGAGTGGAAATGTATTTTTTGTTAAAAAAGGCACCAAATTGAATAGAGCACCAAATTGAAAAGAGCACCAAATTGATTTAATAGTAATTATTGGTTTATAAACTTCATCAAGTATATAAAGAAGTTTAATAGATGGGAGCCCAATTATAATCAAAATAAATGAAGGAGAAATAGTTCAAAAAAGTTCATAATTTTGAATGTTGTGACAATTTTTTTAAGTGTTTGCATTGAAATTAGCATAAAAAGTTGAGTGGAAATGTATTTTTCGTTACAAATGGCATTAAATTGAAAAGAGCGCCAATTCATAATTTCAAATGCTGTGACAGTTTTTTTAAGTGTTTGCATTGAAATCAGCATAAAAAGTTGAGTGGAAATGTATTTTTTCGTTACAAATGGCACTAAATTGAAAAGAGCGCCAATTCATAATTTCAAATGTTGTGACAATGTTTTTAAGCGTTTCCATTGAAATCAGCACACTGGATAATGTCTGGATCATAATTCATATATTTTATATTGAGGCGTTGTGGCGACGGTTAACGCAACGAAATGAAAGGTGCTGTGGTGAAGGATCCAAGGATGGTAATTTCCTTCTACAATGCGAGCTCTGGGTGAAACCATAGGATGAACCGAATGCTAATAAAGTGTAACAGCCGATGTGACGCCACTAAGGCGGTCTTTTTCTCACTCTTTTACTATGGCAGAATATTCCAAAATATTTTGGTTACTAAAACTGAAGAAAAACAATTTTCTGTGGTTTAGTCAATTAAAACATTAAAAGTAACATATAAATAAACAAAGGACCCATAGTCCAGTTAATCAGTTGTAAACTGTAAACTGTGAGAAACACACAGCCATATGCCATAGTGAAGGAGCTGGAAACAGACCGCCTAAGTGACGTTCCATCGGCTTTTTTCCTGTATTCAGTATTCAGTTCACCCGATCTAGACTTCACTCTATGCATGATTCTTCATTGTTAGATCTGAATGAAGTGGAAAATTATGGTTTAAAATTGTGTACTAATATTAAATTATTATTTTAGATCTCTCCCACCGAAGTCGAAAAGGCTATAAATGAGCACCCTTCCGTTAGAGAGGTGTGCGTAATTGGTGTTCCGGATCTCAATGGTGGTGGGTATATCCCCCGGGCTTTTGTCACCCTCAAAAATGGCACAGAGAGTACTCCTCAAGAAATTAAAAACTTTGCCAATGGTAATAATTTAAATTATAAATACGTATTTATTATTATAGAAAAGGAACATCATACACGGTAATTCTAAAATGCCTATAGTATTTTTGTAGAGAGATTGGCAGAATACAAACACATCCGTGGAGGTCTCTACTTTATATCAGAATTGCCGAAAGGTAAAACTGGCAAGGTGACCCGTCAACTTGTCGAACAGTTGATAGTCTAAGTCTAAATTATTCAGTAGCGGAGGCTACTGCGTATCCGAATGGGTTGTTTAGGTCCTATCTATCTATGTATGTATCTGTGCACTGACCTATTGTGAATTTATAACATCCGTATTCGTTATAAATTGAAACTAGTAAATCAAATAGCTGCAGACCAACCTTAATCTATTGCAGATTAATCATACAACGATGACCCTCATGTTTACTTTACCCTCGTGTATTAAATACGCCCTCGTTACTCTCATGTATTAAATACACCCCCGTTACCCTCATGTATAAAATGCACAACCACATTACCCTCATGTATAAAATAGACACCCACTGTACCCTTTAAATTGGTTAGCTCGATTTTATCATATTTCATAATCCTTAATCCTCAATATTTAAAGTTGTTAAATCTGCGAATGTGTATACAAACGATCAATAATGACTTTAAAATATTAATGACATTTATTTTGAAAGTATTGACTGGAGTGAATTCCTACTGTTAAGCCAACATATGGGCTAAAATCAACTTAAAAGAAAAAATTTGACTACTTTTTATACTTTGACTACAAAATAACACTTTTTATGGTTTCATTAGATAATATAATTAAAAATGGTAACAATATCTTGTGTAAGCGTGCATAATATGGGCGGGGGTGCTTAAGCACCCTCAGCACCCTTATTGGATACGTGCATGTGCATGCAATGGTAAATATTCGATATTTTGATTGATTTTTTGTAAACAAAACATTTAAATTCATGAAAAGATTTAATATTGCTGCAAAGTCATTAATTTTTTACAATAAACTGAAAGAACATTACCAATTGGAAAAGAACAATTATTATTAATAGCTACTCAAATTCTTCCAGTTTTGCTTATAAATCTAAAATATACATTACAATTATATAAACTATTTTAACTATTTTCTTGCAATAGTAATGTGAGAATCATTTTACGACTTAATGTGTTATTGAAGTGTATAATAATATTACAATTTTTGGCATATTAACTAATTGTCAGTCAGTTCTTTCAGAAAGCCAAGTTTGTAGATACTCGGATCGTCGGATTTGGACAACGGCATGAGACCGATGCTTTTGGCTTCCTGTTGTTGTTGAGTCGTCCAGGTTTGAAACATGGTTCGGTGGGGTTCAGCCGCAATGTCTTCAATCAAACCTTCCTTCACAAGAGACTCTTTAAGTTCCTTGTATGTAAAAATGCCACAAGGATAAGGGGTATTGGCACACAACCCGTTGATAATTCTCAAAGCTTCCTCGTTGAACTTTTTGTGCAGAAATTCCACCTCATCTTCTCTCAAGTCAAGGCCTCCCCAAATCAACGCACATCTTTTAAGTTTACTTTTTTCGATGATTGGTTCTGTTCGAATAGGAGGATCTATGACTCCAAGCCTTTTCAAATCTTCGTTCAGTTTTTTTCTAATCTCGTCTTTGGACTTGGGGACTTTGTCAGTGGTTGCTGCAGCTTCAATAGGAGAAGGAGGAGGCGATTCTTCCTTGTCGGCGGAATTTGCTCCAGACGGAAGAATAGGAGATGGAGGAGAATCTTCTGCATTGACATTTGTCTTACTTGACTTGCTCGTTCCGGGTAGGATGGACGATGTGAAGTTAGCCTTACTTGCGAGACTTGAATCCTGGCTACGACTACGACTTACTAGAAATTCCCCGTAGATTTCAGATGGGTTTACTGATGATTGACTTGCAGAACTTCCGGGTATTCGGGAACCCGCTCTTTTTCGTGTTCTCAATCGGGGAGGCGGTTGGATTTTTTCAGATACAGGTGACTCAACTGTTCTCGAGATATGATCCACTAATCGCTTCACGGCTTGCGGTTTCAATTTTGTTGACTGAGAAGAATTTTGTTTTCCTTTGGGACGTTTACTAACGACCTCATCCAGTTCAAATTCTAAATCCACACTCAAATTAGACTGTTCTAAAGGTGCTGCTGGTCGTGCTGGTTTCTTTGGAGTGTTTCCTTTTATTGAATTTTGTGCTGCTGATTTCCTTGCATTTAAATAACTTGACGCCATTTGTTGTTTTGTAATTAAATACTCTTCTTGGTTTGCCGTAGAAGTGTCCAGGTTCCTATTAGATCTTTCACGTTGCCGTGAAGAGGTTCTCACTCGACGATTTTGAGGGCTGGTTTCCTCGGAGCTGGATGAGATGTGACGCTCTTTCCTACTCGAAATTACTTGTTGTCTTTTTTCTTTTTTACGAGGAGAGGTTTTTAATCTTTGATTTTTAGAATTGCCGTCATCAGAGCCGGATGTGGTAAGAGGACGTTTACTTTTCGAAATTTGTTGTTGCACTCCAACTTTTAGAGCTGAAGAGGTCATTTGTTGATTTTGAGAAGAGCTTTTTTCGGGGGTGTTTACACTTTGACGTGCAGCATTTTCTTTTTTATTTGAATACTTTCTTTGTTTACTTGTGGACACATTTTGTAAATTGGATGTATCCGCTGACAGTTTTGAACCATTTGATAACGACTTCAATTTACTAACGGGCATTTCTTCCATTGCGTCTGATTCAAAGTCAGATGATTCCTCTGAAGTGTTTTTCTCTGGTAATGCTTTGGGCTTTAAGGACTTTCTCAAGTTACTTTTAGAATTTGATTGCAATTCTTCTGAAACTTCTTTCACGGCTCTGGATGTGGACTTCCTTAGGTTACTTTCGGATACTTCATGATGCAGTTTTGCTCGTTGACGTAAAGAGGGGGTCTTCTCTTTAACTGGGGTTAAATTTTGTTGAAGTTTTTCTTGCTGACGGGAAGAGCTTCTTACCCGCTGATTTTGAGAATCGTCTCTTTCTAGACTGGTTGTAGTGTGCCTGGTTTTACTTGCAGAATTGCCAGGCTCAATTTTTTCTTGTTGACGTGAAGACTTTCCTGTTTTATTTGGAGACGATTTCAATTCTTCATTTTGACGAAGTGTGTTTACTTTGCCATTAGACAATTTGGAAACATGTACCACAGATTTTGTTGGACTTGTGGGGTTTTCTACGTCGCCTTCCGATGATTCCTCGGGAGTTTCTTTCTCTAGCCTGGATATGGACCTTGTGGACTTCCATAGGTTACTTTCGGATCTTTCATGTAGTAATTTTGCTCGTTGACGTAAAGAGGGGGTCAAACTGTGAATTACGGGATTCTCTTTAACTGGGGTTTTTTGTTGAAGTTTTGCTTGCTGGCGGGAAGAGCTTCTTACCCGTTGATTTTGAGAATCGTCTCTTTCTAGACTCATTATGGTGTCCCTGGTTTTACTTGCAGAATTGCCAGGCTCAATTTTTTCTTGTTGACGTGAAGACTTTCTTGTTTTATTTGGAGACGACTTCAATTCTTCATTTTGACGTGAAGACTTTCTTGTTTTATTTGGAGACGACTTCAATTCTTCATTTTGACGAAGTGTGTTTACTTTGCCATTAGACAATTTGGAAACATGTACCACAGATTTTGTTGGACTTGTGGGGTTTTCTACGTCGCCTTCCGATGATTCCTCGGGAGTTTCTTTCTCTAGCCTGGATATGGACCTTGTGGACTTCCTTAGGTTACTTTTGGATTTTTCGTGTTGCAACTTTGCTCGTTGTCGTAACGAGGGGCTTATACTGTGAATAGGAGAACTGTTCTTTTCTGGGGTAAATAGGGACCGGCTGCTTTTCCTTTTAGAATTTTCATGCTCAACTTTTTCTTGTTGACGTGACGAGTTTATTTTACGGGCTAGGCGTTTTGAGCCATTCGTCACGGGTTTTTCTAGACTTGCGGGTGTTTCCGCATCATCTGCTGCTGATTCTTCGGAGGTAGTAACAATTTCATACTCCCGTTCAGTTGATTCAGTTTTCACTCTTTCTCCCTCCTCAAGCATTTCTTTGTACATCTCTTCAATCTCTTTTTGGCTCAATAAATTTGATTGAGTGCTGGTAATCTTTCCCTGCTTATTTTTGGACGCTTCTTGCTCAACAGCTAACTTTTCCAACTCGCCTTTAGTCATCTGCAGTTTTATTGTACTTGATGACTCTTCATTTTTAGCAGATAATCTATTTTTGCCAGCACTAGTTGACAATTTTGGATTTTTCTTAGGTATTTCATCGCTTTCAGGAATGATTTCGTCACTTGCTGATTCAGTTTCTTGGTTTTCGTCTCTTTCTGATGTAGTTTCTTGGTTTTCGTCTCTTTCTGATGTAGTTTCTTGGTTTTCGTCTCTTGCTGATGCAGTTTCTTGGTCTTCGTCGCTGGATACAATTTCTACTTCACTGTGCAATTGCTCTCGCTTAATATTTCTTGAATGTGATACTTCCGGGATGGTAGAGTTGTCTGGCTCATTTTCAGAGTCTTCTTCTCTTTCAGATTCATCCGATTCACTCGCTCTTGAAGATATTTCCTTCGAAACCGAGGACGCGTCCCGTCGAATTGTAGAAGCCATATTTGAGTCTTTCGTAGAAATCTCTTCAATTTCTGCATCACTACCCGTTAATTCTTCGTAGTCATCACTTTCACTTTCCATTTCTGATTCACTTGATGACAAAATTTCAACGTCACTATACAACTGTTCGTAAGTGTTGTTCAAACGGGTGTTACTTTTGCTACCTGATAGGCTTGAGGACAGTTGTTGAATGTTTTTAGATACTCCCTGCTTTATTGTTCTTGACGATCCTGCTCTGACATATGGCGATGCAACATGTTTGCTAAAAGACGATCTTTTATTTGTTTTAGAAATTTCATCGCTTTCGGAAGTGTCGTCACCACTTGAAACTTCTATTATGTCACTATCACTGACCAATGTCACTTCTTTTTGCCCCATAGAAGACATCGATTTTTCATTTTTCGACTGCTGTGTGGATTCTATATGTGCACTTTCTGAAACGTTAGGGTGAGGTGGAGATTTGTCCCGTTTTCTGCTAGACATTTCCTTTGGTGGGATGTCGGGTTTCCCAATAGACATTTCCTTTGGTGGGATGTCGGGTTTCCCAATAGACATTTCCTTTGGTGGGATGTCGGGTTTCCCAATAGAC
>JAQFYB010002790.1:0-22481 GCA_034694085.1 Pogonognathellus longicornis | reverse complement strand
GTTAATAGTGTCGTAGATACGTGTATAGCCCTGTCTGGTAAAAGTGCACGACACACAGACATACAGACACACAGACACACAGACATACAGACAGACAGATCATATCTAATAGTAGCTGACGCTACTAATAATAGTGTAAAGAATAATATCTAACGAAAATAGAATGCACCCATAAATACATCGATACACCTTTGTCTATATACCAAACGTAATAAAAAATGTGCACATCTATAGTAAAATTGTAAGCAGCTGCTTTCCATAAAAGTTTAAATTATATTTTATTAACTTGCAATGGTTATATTTAGCGCAGTACGGAAGGTAATTGTAAACAACAATGTATAATATAACCACACATGACTGACAGTGACAATGAGTAAGCATACTAAAATAATTAATATTCACATAAACTCTCAACTTCCAAAAACAGTAAATATCTCTTTGAAACAAAATTGTAAATACAAAAAGTGACACGTACACAACATTTATCTTGGGATTATAATAATATGTCCCATAATTGTAAAAAGAACTAATACATCAAACTTTGTAGGAAAAAGTGTTGTAATTATTTTAATGTTCTGTATAATGAGGATCGATGCTGCAGGTGCGATTCGCAACTTCGATTTTGTACGACGGACACACACATCTTCCAGGAAGATTTTTATTAAACTGTTCACACACTGCTCCTGACACACACAAAGGTCCACTGAATCTCTGCGGGGAGCACTTAGCCCCCACAAGACCTACGCAAGATTTTCTATGTTGGTCGTAAATCATTGCTGGATCTCTGCATCCACATCGGTTATTTCTACACACTAAGGGAATGGCGGCATTGCAATCTTGTCCTTCACACGGCATATCGTATCCCAAAAAACAGTAACCTTCTTCATCCTCGATATATCCAGTTTTGCACTGACAGCGTCCGGAAGGTGTGCAAAAAGCATTGGCCACGCAATGTTTGGATTTGTAGCAACTTCCTCCTATTTTGCTAATACATGGAGGTGACATGGTTGTGTACGTCATGGAATTTTCACACTCACACAAATTGTCAATGCACACGAGACCGGGTTCTTGGTTAATGTTGCAGGGCATGTGTCTAGAGCAAGTGGCACCATATGAACCTCCACTTTTCCCTTTCTTTGTCAGGTGGGTATGTCCCGGTTGCCCTGTAGGGTAATAGTTTATATTCACTGGGGTTACACCACTGGGTAATTCGCTTCCAGCCTCCGACATCGTTATCGTATGGGGACTTGTGGATCCTGCAAGAATGTCTTCGAGAATTTTCATCTGATGATTCGACAGAGAAATTGGAATACGAATGTTTTTACTGTTATTTGCAGGAGTTACGCAAATAAATAATATCTTTATTAGCAGCAAAACAAAGAAGGAGGATTTCTGTAGGCGATCCATCTAAAAGGGTGATGAATGTATAAAATTAAACTAGGTAAGTTAAGTGCTCAATTTTCTCGGCTGCTGTTCTATTTAACGTATTAGTAAAAGGAGCACTCTGAACTTATTTTCAGGTATGCCACGTAGGAATGTATAATGTATAGCAAGTACCGGAACAAATGTGCGGTCGAAAAAAGTATTTTATTCGTATAGCTGATTCTGTGTAATTTCAAAGTAGTCTTCGTCCTGGTTAATTTGATTAAATTTGCAATGTGTACATTTACGACTTTTAGATACGAAATCCCGTTGTTAAATAAAAATGTCTTGTTCTGGCAATCAAATTTATTCTAGAAGAGATGGTGGTAACTGTTGGACTGTTCTGAGATCTCTGCTAGACTAAAGCTTTGAATTGGAGCGTGTTTTGTTCTTTGCATGAGAGTAGTTGGAATTAACAAGGTTTATGCTGACCAATAAAATATGCAATGAAAAAGAAACAATCTCGTGCAAAATCTATTCACAATCACATTAGGTCGCGAGTCATACGATATGCCTGCCCTAAGACTTTAGATGTTGCTTTACACCTTCTCAGTGTATACCTGTCCTGGCAGTCTGCACAGTTTGCATTGTACTCTACCCTACCTTATCCCTGTACCACCAAGTAGTAAGTTAAACTCAATGGTATGTGTTTGGGGTAGATTAGACTTACACCAGCTCCAATGCATTTACCTTGTTTAATGTCTTTAGGGGTATTAATTTAATCAAACTGATCTACTACTTAATTAATAACCATAATAACATATTATCGTATCGAACCCATGTACTTTCATTCCTAATAAACCTCAATGTGACTTACTGCCAGTACCACTATGTATAAATACTGCAGTGCAACAAGGTTTCAAACTGTTTGCATGCTAGTTACAATTTACAATAATCATAATTCCCAATATTGAACAGGTCTACACACTTTATCAATCGCGCTATGCACAGTATAAAATTAATTTGGTACACTTTTGACGTTTCAGTTAAATCCAAGATTCATTTGTACTGCATTGTATTGCATTTGGCAGTGCATACAGCAATACCTGTCCTGTATCTCCTACCATGTACCTCTGTTTCTGTACCTGTGTGTAGGCATTCCACACATTCGAGTGTGGTTTGGAGTAAGCTATATACAAATAAGTGAAATAAGGTATACACAATACTTTACACTATATTTGTTGTGTTTAGTGAGTGTAGTGCCGCATTTGATCATAAAATATTAATAGAATTCATATTAAATGTACTGCAAAACATTTCTATGTACACGAACACTTTACACCTTAACAAAATGTATTGCATTTTTTGTGTCAATCTTGCACAAGTTGTTTTGAGTCAGTAACAACTTTATTATATCAATATAGTGTAGGTATATCTACTAGCATGCTGTTTATCGCGAGTAGGTAAATGAAATGAAATCGTAAGTAAAGAAGTAAAGATAAGAAGTGTATTAGCTGTTAAGGTAAACTAAAGCGGTGATAACAATCTCGAACTACAATGCTTTTGCTTGCCATAGTATTATACAATATTTCATTAGTACAGGTTGTCATTTCATGGTCATTAGCGTCAAATTAAGTCGAGCAAGGAAACTACGAGCTTTAGGTAGGTACAACGTTTACATAAGGTGCAAGAGTATATAGGCTGTGTGTATCTTATTAAATATTAGCTAAAGTATAATTAGATACCAATTCCTGTTTGAATTCACTTAAGTGAGACGAGTCGATGGGGAAATACTTTAACAGTTGTACATATACATAATATTACCAAGATATATTTTAGATAGATAAGACAAACAATAATTTAGAATAAAATCAAATCAAAGATCAAAATTCAATTGACCAACAATTTTCTCAAGATTATGAGCTCATTAACATTGGGCTGCAGCAAAAGCAATTTATTATACCATGCAAAACAATAATACTAACAAAATATAAAGCATTCATAATTACGTATACATTTTCCAAGTTAACTAAATGTGTACAAGATAAGTGCTGCTCTACGTTCACCAATATCACTAGCAGGGTAATTTTAATTTATTGTATAACTATAGTTCAAACTATATTAATAACGCGTGTAGGTATGTACGTTGGTGCTTTAGGTCAATGGTCAAGTTTATGAATAAAATCATTGAAAGTGTTAAGTGCAAAAGAGTCAAGTTTTACACGCTAAAGAATTACTGATATACCTACCTACTCAAACTCTACAGCCATTCCAACACAATACATCAAGTCGTTTGTAATGGAATAACGATATGTATACCTGTGTAGTGTACACACTAAAATTTACTGTGTACATACTTTTAATGTGTTAGTGTTGACATATGAGAAGATTTATTAGACATTAGAATGCTAAAATAAATTGAATATTTTATGCATTGATTGAACAATAACAAAACAATAATAAAATATATTTCTTTTAAAAACAACCCCCAGGTTTGTTTAGAAGAAACACGGTATTCATAATAAAAAATTATAAGTATAATACATATTATAGTTTACATAAAGCTACAAAATTGAAGTGGCAGTCCATAAGTTAGAATAGAATAGGTGAACATACTTGTACATATACTTACAATATATTTATGCCTCATGATTATATATGTATATCTCACACTTCAGTGTATGGCATTAATTTACACGCACATTACACACTCCTTTGCAAATTATGGGGCTTTGTTCATCAGCCAAACAGCATTAATAGCAAAAGTCAGCCGTAAGATACTAAAAGGGAAATCATTGCTAATTTACCGTACACACCTTCATTTATTTTTAGTAATTGCAAATTCGCTCTAATCTATACAACTTGTATACTCAAGTGGATTTTAGTGCTCCGTCGACTTGCAATTGCAACACAAACTCGATATGACTAACTAAAGTGATAATACTTACGAGGTATAACATAGCGCTAATGCATTACTGCTAAGGATGTATACAGATACATGTACATTACGCATACATGCTCAATATTATGTATGTGCATGTGCCTTTCAACATTCAGCAATTATTATAGGTAAGTATAACTTACCAAGCTTCGCCGCACACAAAAAGTGCATTAATGTACCTTTAACTGTCCGTCTTTGTAAAACTCACTCTATGCTCTATGATCACCAACATTTCCTACTTGGGAAAAGAATTTAAATAATTCATGATTTTGTTCCATTTGAAAAAGTGATATGTTGGAGTTCACTGAGTAAATACATGTGCATGTAGCATTTAATTCTAAAGGATATTTTAGCAACGAGTATTAGGAGCAAAATTGTTCACAGTATTAATTTTGTATAATATGCATTAAAATGTACATTTATTAGTGCTTAACAGACTTAACACTATTTTGATTTTTAGACTTCATGAGGTCTTATACGTAGGCCCTGTGTATGTCGGACTGTCAACATGATATAATGAGAATGAAAATGAATCAAGGAGACAGATGAAACTTACGTAGAGGTAGGTAGAGGTGCCTACTTATAAAAGTGCAAAACTAAGATTAAAAAAGTACGTTAGACAAAAGTATTGGTCAAAGGGTTGGAAGTTGGGACTCCAAAGGATGAACAGGCGTAATTTTATAATCAATAATTACATATCGCTTTTACTGCCTTATCATTTACACACTTATTTTAAAATTATGCATACGAGAGGTATAATGTAACCTTGCTGGACATAATTCTGGGTTTAATGATTTTTTTGCTGCGTTCATGGAAAATCATTCATGATTATATAGTGACTGTGTAGACCGTGAACAGTGATTATTCCAAATGGGCACAGTCCAGCTTAAAAAAGAAGAACTCTTACTTGAGTGTTATGTGTATGAAAATGAAAAGTAAAGCAACAATTATGTTTGTTTGATTAAATATTACAAACTTTATGCGTACACTCTGCTCTAACTAAAGTATGGTGAGTGGCAATAACCTGGTAGTTAAAGTCTTACCTTGATACTGAAACAGTGTTGCACAGTAAATTAACTCAAACCATGAGACCATATAATAAGTTAATAAATCAGGTTTAGGAAATAAAAATTACTTTTCCAACTTATAGAAGTCATAATAATGCAATGAATCGCATGTTATCAGTCTGGTTTAACTATCACGATTTCCATTATTAA
Organism: Pogonognathellus longicornis; assembly: GCA_034694085.1. NCBI lineage: Eukaryota > Metazoa > Arthropoda > Collembola > Entomobryomorpha > Tomoceridae > Pogonognathellus > Pogonognathellus longicornis. Next base: position 16,961 of record JAQFYB010002790.1, on the reverse strand, counting down.
GTATTTGGACAGTTACAAGTAATCCTTAATTATAATTTTTAAGCATTGTGAAAAACAAGATGTTTGTGGAATGCAAGGAAAATGAAAAGTTGATGCCTGTTGTATTACTATTGTTATGTAGGTCGGTATAATATTTTACAAAGGTTTACATTTTATGTCTATTTGTTTACAACAATAGCAGGCCAGAAAGTACCTACAGCATGAAGAACTCTCACATCACATTAAAAGTTAAATCATCAGTCTCATTTATTTGATTACAAATTATTACAATCGAAGGGAAATTAATAACCAGTACCTTTACCATATTTTATACTTATAAAATATACCTAATTATAATTGTACATTTATTAAATCATATCAACACTGTTATTAGAAACACGAAATGTGGAATCATAGACAGGATATCCCAACGGTGCTGACGCGCACTGTGTACAAATATTCCTCAGCAGTTTTCGATCATGCTGCAAATAACAATAAAATATTATTAGTAAAATAAATGAAAAATAAGTGAGTTGATGAAACAAAGAGAAAGAAGATTACTTGAATAGAGAAACGCTCATCATCGTCCGAAGTGAGGTACATCAACTCCAAGTTGAGATTTGCCCAAATTCCCTCAACGAGAAAACGGTTAATTTGTCCCACATGGAATGTCACTGTAGTTTTACTAAACATTTTTAAAACCGTAGTTTCTTCGTACTTAATCATAGTCACAATATATTGAAACGACTTTTGTTGAACGCAGTATGGGAGATCCACATATTTCACAAAACCATAATCTCGTTCGTAAGTTGTCAGTTGTTGAAATATCTCAAGATTGTCAGTTGCAGGACCGTTGTAGATTTCATCTAGAGTTAACTTTGTAGCATATCTAAATGTCATTAAAAAACCATTTGAACTTTAGTGACTTCGAATGTTGCCTTTTTAAATAACTGAAATTAAAAAAAGCAATAAACCGTATTCTGAATCCTTCAGCAGATTAGAAACCCTAATGAAAATGTGCACCTATACTACAATCTAACTGCTTTAATCATTTCATTTTATTATTATTTTCATTAGTCCAAAAGACAATTCTCATGTTGCTAATTATTTACCTTCCAGCCTTCAATGTAATTTCATACAGACTGATTGATAGTTCCGAGGAAACATTGTATTCATCTGATTTGAATCCTTTCGCCTTTTTCTCAAAAGAGTCGGAGAAAAACAATTCCAAGTCTATGTCAGCGTCTGAATTTAATACATATATAATATTATCCTACATGGAGGAAGTCATCATAGGTTTAAACCATAAAAATGTGTATATTAACCTTCAAAGTCCGAGAGCTCCGTTAATTTCCATAAAGACTCGCACAACTTTTCCACACGGTTTTTGACTGCATTTGACGGTATAACTTGCCCCACACATAACTTTATCCAACTATCCGTATCTATTCCAAAATTTTGAGAATTATCGGCATCTTGCTGGTTATTATTTGTTGCGCCTTCTTCAGGAGAATAACTCCATGCTTCCTTTGGCTTCGTAATACTTAGACTCTTGACAGATTCTACATCAGATTTTGCTGGTTCTAATAAATCCACATGCTGCAGATCCTTAACCTTTAATGGCGAAAATTGAAAAGTGGTTCTCATTGAGTAGCTTTCTCCTTTAAAAACGGGGTTAGATTCAATCCACAAATAGGAAAAGGCTCGGAAAAACATTCCTTTTAAAACTGACTTTTCTTCTTTACTTTTTAGTTTATACACTACAGATTTGGACTCTGAATATGTTCCACATAACTGTAACTCTAGAAGGGGAATTACTGAATTTTTCACTGATTTTATTGCTTTGAAAATTGATGGATTTGAGAAATACGCTTCGAAAAGTTCGTCCAACCATGCTGCCTCCTGTTAAGCACACACAATTTAATCATGTAATTTATGCATCAACCCTAATTGTGTAGTATGTATAACGTTTGAATTGAAAACGAAATTTATCACTGTATGCGACTCTAATTCAAATGCATGTTTGGCGTTACCTGATGGTGGCATGACGTTTGTTCTTGCATCTCCAACCCTTTAACTTGAATGTAGACGTAATTCCAACCATAAGTGAGAATTCGAAAAAACAATAATCGATCTTCTTGACGGGCTATGTAGCAGTTTCCTTCCTCCAAGTCTATAAAGAAAGGAAACGAACAATTAAATCATCAATACTTAACCAGTTTCATTTTTTGATTTTATAATTGAACATACAAACTACATTTGACTACACTGACCTAAGCATGAATTTCTTGCCTTACGGACAAAGGCTTTCGCAATTCCGGGTGCAATTTGTGAATAAATTGTATTGTCTAAGGATTTTATTTCATTGGTAATTTCCTTTTTATTTCCAAACCATTTACCCTTCCAGAAGGAGATTGGTCGAGGAAACCCGATGAGGAAAATGGGTAAAGTGAATATCGGTGTCACTGTGGCTCCTTCCACGAAAGCTGCCACAGCGAGACTTGCGATTGATAGAGGAAACGTGGAAATACTTACAGCTGTATACACGAACAAAGAAAGGCGAAACATTAAATATTTAAATGAAATAGAGGCTCTTATGTTAATTAAAATTATTTTCTTGTATTGTGAATTACCAGCAATACTGATTTTCATTCCAGACAAGAGAGGTGACATAACCGCAGCCTGAGTAAACAAAGCTACCATCTTTAAATACTTAACTACTCGAACGATTCTGGATCTTAAAACGCTTACAATGAACACAATCAACGTAAACTTCAGACCAGGAAGGTTTTGCCACACTAGAGTGGCAATAACAAAGTCTATAGAGCTGTACTTGGGTTCGATGATAGCTTTTGTAAAAGCTCGAATATTAAAAAGATATTCTAATAGATTGATGAGGGAATATCGATTATCACTTTTCAATTTAGCAAGCTCTCCAGCAATCCAACAGTGTAAAATAAATTTCAATATAGAATTATAAAACTGTAAAATCTTAGAGAGGAAAAATCCATGCTCTTTCTTGTCATGAATAGAAAAGCAAATCTTTGTGATTAGTATGGACGTTGCTGACAGGGACAAGACAATGGATGTGAGGATAATTTCATCGTGGTAGTCAATTAACAAGTAGACTATGATTGATATAGTCGATGTCAAAATAATGGCACACGGTTTAAGAATACTCCAGATGAGTTTTTGTGGTGGGGTATCTTCACACAGACTGCCATTTAGATTTAGCAATAGCGCTGAAAATATTTCACCAAAACATTCTCATGTAATGTAGTTTGTAAATCAAGTGGAATGTGTAGAAATATTTCAAATACATACGTATACATATAATATAAACCATAAATGCGTTGTAAGTAGGAAAGTAGGTACTGTCAGTACTGTGCCAAAATTACCTGCGTCTAACGACACAAAATAGGCCAAGATGCACTGTAACACGATGAGGATCAACGGATTAAATACACTGCCTGCGACGAACGTCAATAAGAAAGATAAGGCAGCAACAAATATTGCAATTACAGTCGCAAAGTAATTGACACTTGGATTTCCACCAATCACACGTAGGAACTATACAGATAATTGTAAATTGTAATGAAGCTGTAAGGATCAGAAAGTTCATGCATATTTATCATAAGCGTATCAATTCACTTTTTACCATTTCTAGGCTCCAGCAGAGAAGAGCATCTAAAGGTGGTAGGATGCCCAAACCCCATAGTAGAGGCAAAAGTGACAAAATTACACTTGCCACTAATTTTGCACAAGTATCATATTCAATCACTATTGTTTCAGGTAACATTTTAGTACAGTAGCTGTCAACATACAGAACATACAGAAGCTAATTAGAACAATAAAGACCAACAATTTCAGATAATTTGGGCAATATTATTTTTACCCGCGATATAGACATAGTAAGGCACCCAATACGATTGTATAAAAAACTCTGAAGAGTATGTCTTTTCTTCGCTTCACCGAATCAAAAGTTGCAATCTCCGGAGCAGAACTGAAAAACACGTTCATTTTCAGAAATTGAAAATTATTTAGGCAAAACTCAGTACTTTACGAGTAAACTGCTAATAGCTTGACTAAAAAATATTCCTAACATAAGTGGAGAAAAGCATTCATATAGTCTCTAGGAATTTTTATTTCCACAAATGCATCCTTACTAGAAGATGAGAATGAGCTTTTGTCTTACCCAAACTAATCTTTCACTACAATGGAATTTCAAAAATATTATGTCCACACCTGATCACCGAACTGTAGCGAGCATTACATAAGGTGTACACAGAAAAACAACGAAGCCAGACCGGTGGAAGTGTAATTGTTGTAATTGTGCTCCATTCATGCTGAATAGGTAATACCAGTAAAGAATAGTCATTATAATTATTCATGGGTAATTAATAAAAGAATATTTTCATCCAATTCCAATAGAATATAAAAACAATAATTTCTTGTACTGCAAACCTGAAATATAAGCGGAGAGCACAGACTGAAAGAAATTGCGGACAATAGAATTGATACGAAATGAATAACTGTCATATTGACATTTGGAGCAATGGTGATCCATGTTGACGCTTTGAGACATCCTTCATGAATAATCTAAGAATTTGTTTGGGTGTATAGTAAAGGAATTACTTTTTTAAATAAATTGTTATTAATATATTAAGTTAAAAAGTATTTTTGCTTACTTCCTCATCTTGATCAAGGAAATTATTAGTTCCATGTTCTCGGGATTCGCCAACTCTCGCTGACTTTTTGACACTGAAAATGACTAAACTCAAAGACAGATCGATAAGAAATAAACAAATTCCTACAATTAGCTCTGAGCGATCATATTCTGTAAAAGTTGCACACAGAACGATGGGAATTGGTATTGAAAAAATTAATATTTGTATTAAAATGTGCTGTACAGGCGAGAAAATTCTAACCCCCCCTAATAAAGCTTGACAAATTCTCCGGTACGCAAATGGCTTCTTGTACGGTGAAATTAGGGGTGGGGACATGGTCACAATTTCTATTACATTGTAAATCTATAAAAAATTCGATTTGCTACATTTTAAAATAGTCGATTACAACTGAAGTTCGCGTTATGTGTTGTATGTTGTATGTAGTGTGTAGTGTGTCTTTAGTAGCAGTGTATATTACTGTGATGACCTCAAACTTGTTACAGAGATAATAGTTGTAAATATTACTGCACGAATGTATAAGACATAATGTACAACTCTGTGTCCGTCGTATACTACACAGAACACTACCCGGGTCGTACACAACTGTGCTTTACCCAGATATCGGTTTGTTTGGCTCATGTCTCCTAGAAACTAGCAGATAGCCCGGTGGTGGCACGCAGTAAACTGAGTAAACTGCCTAGCAATCGAATAGATATTGCTTAAGCACGTTGATTAAACGATTTCGCTATGAAATCAACGTGCCGTGGTTTAAGTAATGCCAATTACGCTATAAAAACATTTTCTTCATTCTTTACATGCACAACATTTGGTACACACTATGCAGTAACGATTTATTAAAAATCGCCTACTGTCCCATTAAAGTCAAATCGTGCCCTTTACTGTGCAATTCTTTTAAGTAGAACCATTTTACATACCTAACTGAACAAAACATTCCTCAATGGCACTATTATTCTAATGTATAGATTACCCAGCTCTTATTTATGTAGCACAAAAAATAAACACATTATTGCTTATAAGTATCCCGCTTTAGCATTATGTAACCCTAAATTGCAGACTTCACCATCAACATTAAGCTTCAATCATTAATTATAGGAAGGCAATGTAAAAATTGTTACCGTATTACGAATATTGTAGGAGTCTATATGCTAATTTAATTGTGCAAATAGAAAATAGGTTCGGGTATGACGTATGTCAGGCTTGTGTCGGTACCCGTATTTTTAACAATATATGAAATCGCAATACGCAATTGTTAGAATAATTTGGAAGAATGATAGGAAAACTTTATTAATTAAAAGTCAAAAGCTCTTACTCATTATTGTTTATGTGGGCTCATGTTTTAATTAAACTTGACTTTATCATTGGAAATGAGTCGAATCATGAAATATAAAAACGTGTTAAAATAATGTATCTATATTATATGATTTTTATATAATAAAGGTATTGCAGTTGTATTATAAACAAACAAGTTCTCAAATGAAATGAATTAACTGGTTAATCCCGCTGTAGTATTTTGCACGAGAGAGTAAAAAGATACATTTGCCAGGCAGTGTTTAACAGAGCATATCATTTGCAGATTTATCAAGCACCTGACGCTGACGTTAATGTAACGGTTGTAACATATTTAGTGTAGTATGTTTAGTATATGGGGCTAGGGGCTTATATCTGTACAATATTTTTGGCAGTAGTGTAGTGTGCGTTTGCAGTACGATGAAGCAATGACGGTTGCTTCAAAGACTGTTCAGAACTACAACCACAATTTTCGCATTCTTTTTTGTGAGCTCCTATGTGCCTCATGGCATTGTTATTCTCACTGTAATACTACTATTAGCATCGAGGCATTTTTTGGCCAACACAACGTGTTTCAGTTTGTAAGAATAACTAAGAGGTAGGGAAAGCTAGGGTAGACCAAAAAAATACGATGAAAATAAATCTGATTTGACCAACTCCATAGTCTCAGGCATTTAAAGGACATTTCTTTGTAATGGCAATAGTCGCTAATTTTGTTTTGATATGGTCCTTTGAGAAACCAATGAAAACTATTCTGCTATATAATACAATGAATAACATATAGTACGTGTACGTAGAATTTACAACCACTGCTATAAATAAATCAGCTTGCAATTCATGGTAGTATTATTAGTATCGGTGTGCACACTTTATAGGAATGGGATTGGCCAATATCCATCTGTCTGTCCGATGGATAACTCAAGATGGATTAATATGTTTTCTTCAAGCTTTGTACACGTACTCAAAGGTAGGGTAAAGACAGGTTAAGGTCAAATATTGTGAGACCCGCCTGTTCGGGTTGGTGACAGTGAGTTAACTCCTTGTCATATTTTATGACTTTGTTGCATAGTATCCTTAGTTAAGGATTTACAAAATATATAGGACAACTATTAGACGTACTCAAAACATTTAATTGCTACTTCAAGCTATATATTTAATTGTAATAAAATATTATAGTTTAATATAAAACATTATTGTAATGATATGAAATAATGTTATGAAATATTTGCAGTTTAATTCTAATAGCTCATTGCGCTTAACTGAAAATGTGCTTTATTTTTAAGAATTAATTAACAGCTAAATGGTTGTGTCGTATATTGCATTGTTTCTTATTTTTCACTGTTTGATTTCTATAGATTTTTACAACCGTTTTACAATGGTTTGCTTTAGAGTTGTTCCAAAATATTTATAAGAATTTTTTTGTATCGCTGTGACTCTTTATGGTGCATTGATTCATATTTAGAATACGATACATGCATACATACATACGAGTGGATTGGTTTTGAATAAAATAAAAGGAAATAAAACTTATTTATTTAGAGAACTTATTGATCATATTGAGAGCACATACGAATTAGGCATATGAATGTAGATGTTGTTATGTACGTAAATGTGTCGAGACTTTTGTATTTTATTTTTACTCTATCATTTATCTGTTTTCAATGACTTCTAGTGTATCAAATACATGCAGCTTGGACCTACATTTCCTTATAATATAGCCACAAAAAACTAATCTAAATTCTATGACATCGGCTATCTTTGATGAAATACTAATTGTAAGTCTCTCCATGCTTTTCAACTCAATGGATTAGCGTTTAATGTGTGTAAATGTAATTAGCGCGTATCTAAATGTGCAGGGTATCATGTTTCAATAGTGCAGTTCGTCTGTGATAAGATAAAACTATTGCAGATGTAAAGCTGGTACCATTAGTCCTAAGAAAGTACTGCATTGCATGTATGAAGCCAAAAAAGTTTATATTATTAAGTGTTTGCCTTGCAGTCTAATGTTATATCGTTGTAAATAAAAGCCAGAACACAAGAGGTTGTAATTTATGTTAGTATAGGAATAGAACGGAAATTACTAATTTACTACTAACACACTTATTGCAGTTCACTAGAAGTTTAGTTTAGCCTAAGTACCTATATACTGTTTCTCCAAAGCCTGTTTGAATACAACATTATTTTGTATATACAACAGTTAAGTAATATTAATAGCCTGCATAACTATGTAAAACCTATCGATAATAACCCTCAAATTAACATAGAGAATTCGTCGGGTGGTTTTAACCGGATGTGAGTAGAATCACACTACACTGACTACTGAATATTATCAGTTCTTAGTAGACCTGGGAACTGACCGGTTTTTGAAACTCGATGATCTGAATCCGGTCCGAAAATTTTGGGCCCGAACCTGGTCCGAATCCGAACTAAAATAGGAAAACGTCGTTAGATTAAGCCCAGACCTACTATTTCTCAAACCTGGTTTGAAATCAAATGCTACTATTACACTTAATATAGTAACGGTAAGTACTTGCAAAACCAATATAGAACCGATCGATATTACATTTGCGATATAGATTTGAAAAAAGTATGAAACAGAAATGGGCAAATGATCTGCAAATAATTATCTTCAGATGCAACTTGATTTTTGCTTTCATTAAGTTGCTGGTTTAAGCCGCCGGTTCGAAAACTATGAACCCGAACGTGTAATTTACTCTTTCGGGCAATATAGCCTGATCCAGTCCGTGTACAGGTCTTGTACCTAGGTAGATAAATTGCATGTGGAGCTATGGGGTTCGTATCATATGTTTTACATAGCAAAGGTGGCAATACTTATTGTTAGTAGGCATGAAACTGTCTTTCGGATGGTGCCATTATACATTATAAAGTGATGTTGATGTTACAAGTTGCAACTATAAAATTACCCAGTGAACTCATATTTCAAGGTCTTTCAGTTGAATTGCCTTGAGTTTTTTGGCTAGACCAAATGATTAAATTCAATCCAACTGTGCAGCTGGGGTGTACTACTGGTGCGTCAACACGAGTCACATTCTCACATTGCAACACATTACATTTCTGTTTAATAATAAGAAAGAAATGGAGTTACACCGAGTAAGCACAAACTGAGAATCTCCTGAGGATTGAATTAGTCTCATCTTAACAATACACTTTGGGCAGTTTACTAAATACTACATTCACACCGTGTGTTGACATTTTGTCTTTTTTATGGCGATATCAATTTAATTACCCTGGAGTATTCTGTCATCAATGTTTTGTGCCTCCATAGTCTACAACTAACAGTAAGATTACATGACTGTGTGAATGTGAGTTTCATAGAAATCATAATCTTATACTGTCGACGAAACGGCAAGATGAAGTTCATATCAGTCTCAACGTTTTTGTTAGTGTGCCTTTACTTTTCGACTGAATGCAACTCGACCAATATTCTATTTTTCTTCGGTGTATCGACATACAGTCATCGAATCGCAGTTTGGCCACTGGTTGAAAAGCTAGTGGATGAAGGTCATAATGTCACTTTCTTTCAACCTTACCCCAACAAAAATCCAAATCCAAAGGTTACGGAAATAAATCCAAAATTTGAACAAGAATTTGTTCTTCCAAACTTTTTACAACATCGATTAGATGGTGGAAGCAGTGGGAGATTGTCTCTTAACTTACCTAACATGGGGATTGCTTTATGTGAGAACTTTCTTAAAGACTCAGCAGTTATCGAATGGACAAAACAATCTCATTTTGATTTGGTTGTGATCGATTCTCTTTATAATGATTGTGGTCTTGGCCTTGCGTACAAATTCGGTGCCAAGCATGTAACTTTCGCAACCTCAACAGTTCTCGGATTTTGGCCTGATGTGTACGGCTTCCCTGCAGAAAACTCATGGATTCCAGAAATACATTTTCCATCCGAACAACCGATGGGGTTTTTCAGTCGTGTGAAGAGTACAGTGATTATGTTAATGCTTTATTTTCAAAAACAATATTTAATGCAGCCTTCTATTGAAAAGATTCTTAGAGACAAACTAGAAATTCCCAATATGCCTCCCTTGCACGAAATTGAGAGTAACGCAAGTTTGATTCTCATGAATACTCATTTCTCAGAAGAGCTTGCAAGGTCACTTCCCCCTTTCGTTATTCCTGTTGGTGGAATACACATTCGAGAAAAAATTAATCCATTACCAAGGGTAAATGAAAAATTACAAACTAACCAAAAAGTGGCAATTATTTTGATAGTACATATATTTAAAAAAAAGATAAGAGTAATACAAATTTTGTAAATTTTGAAGGCATTTTCCAAGTTTATCAACGACGGAGGTGAGAACGGTTTCATCTATGTCAGCTTTGGGAGCGCAGCTTCTTTCTCGAAAACGCCCAAAGAATTTCAAGAAGTGTTTTTCAATGCTATGAAGAAAATTAAAACTCAATTTATATGGAGGTGGGATGGACCAAGACCAAAGAACATTCCTTTCAACGTTATTACGGCAGATTGGATGCCACAGCAAGATGTATTAGGTGTGTGGAATACCATTAGAATAATTTTTAGTTGGAAATTTGCCATGTTTTTACTCCTAAAACTCAACCATGAATGTGACTTATATTTATAATATAATGAATATAAATCAAAGGACATCCAAAAATCAGAGGATTTATAACACACGGAGGTTTACTCGGAATTCAGGAAGCAATTCATCATAGTATTCCAATGATTGTCTTGCCAATTTTTGCCGAACAAGAATACAATGCACAACGAATGCATAGAACTAAGCGAGGAATTGTTCTGGATATGGTCACATTAACAGAGAATAAACTGGAAGATGCTATTAACAAAATTTTGACTGATGACAGGTAATTCATTCATTAACTATTCCTTTTTGATTACAGCATTACAGTAGCAATTAATAAAAGGAACAGCATATTATGAATAAATTATCCAAAATAAATAATAACTGAATTTTTCTTTTTTACCCAGCTATCGTAACAATATGAAAGAATTGTCCAAACTCTATAGTGATCGACCTCAGAGTCCTTTGGAATCCGCTGTTTGGTGGATAGAATACATTCTTCGACACGATGATACTTCGTTTATGCGACCTTTTATGTCAGCATCTCAAACCTGGTATCAGCGGCGTTTATTGGATGTCTGGGCTTTCATACTCGTCCTTCTACTTTCCGTTTCTACTTTTTTCACTGTCATACTTATAAAAATATCACGGAAGGTTTGCTCGGCAAAATCACAACCTAAAGAAGGAAAGGAATCTAAGACAAAAACATCTTAACTGATGACTTTCTTAAGGGCCGAGTGTACAACAGCTTTCCTGTTCATTGTTCATCATAATATTATGTGCTTGTTAACTACATTATTAATTAACTTATGATAATTAGTAATAAGATATGAGTGAATGACAGTTTGAGTATAACACAGAGAGAAATCAAATACCTGTATAAGCATAGAAGCATAGCCCTTAAACTTATCGATTGATGTTAAAACGACAAAGTTAACTATCTTGAGTATTTTAGGTTTACATACTAGTATAGTGTTGTGTATGTAACATCTAACAATAAGCAACATATAAAATACAATAATTGCTTCGCTGTATAATCGTACTGAAGTAAAGAATGATAAATTTTAACCCTAATTTGGTCAATTATTGTAGATATATATAGTGATATAGTGATATACTGTATATACAATTGAGAAATTAAGGCTTGATTACTCTGAAAAATAAAAATTATTTCATTATTGAAGAAGGAAATGTTTTAATGTGTATAAAAAGTATATTACAACTTCATTTCCAATAATACAAATATTTGGAAATTTCTGCCCTTTCGTTTTAAATTTGTACATTACATATCAGGATGCAGAGAAACATGGTCAAATCCATGAATTGGTTCTTTTTCATTTGGCAAGGGCTCGTACCAGCGAGGCAATGCATAGATATCAACTTGTTTGATTTTATATTCCCAATAGTAAACGTGAAAGTAGCCCATCATGAAGCAAAACATCACCATTAAAGAAATACTGTATCCGAGAGCCATGTAGGATAACTTTGTAATGTAAGGTGTAAGGTATTTTTGACACCCTTCGGTTTGGAGTCTGCCGTCTTTGCGATACAAATTCAACAATTTTTCCTTTAGAAACTCATCATTGTTTTTTTCTGTCCAAAAACAGAAATGTCTTCCAGTTAGTATATTGTACAAAAGCTTGTGTTCACTACAATCATATTTAGCTGCCGCTTTATCATCGCAAGGTATTTGCTGATTTCTGTCTTTCTCATTAAGACGAACACGGCCTTCATAGAAAAATAAAAGCTGCTTGTCCGCATACTTTTCACGGTTGGTTCCACATATTTTCTCACCGAATAATTCCTTCATTTTTTGTGCATCATTATACAAATCAATTGGAGTACTAAGATTCTCTCGCAAATTCATATCCCATTTTACAAAATCTTCGTTGCTTAAAACTCTTTTTCCATCAAGAGCTTTGTCTAATATAATTTTTTGAATTGTATCACCGCATTGTTTCTCTTCCTCTTTGCAGCAAATGTCCGGAACTTTTCGACGTTTCACATAATCCAAAGACGCATCAGCTTTTAAGAATATAGACATTTCCCAATCCAACACGTTTTTTATTCCACAACATTTATTTTGTCGACTAATGTATGCCATTTGAGTTGAAATTCCCGAGCCATCAACAATGTTCATTTCGGTGTAATTAATAATATCTGTGTATCTCTCGTGGTCGTTGCTGATCAGAAACTTAGTGGAATGAACAATTGACAAAAAATTTGTAGTTATTCCCACTATCATGGTGAACCAAAATGCTATTGCTGACCACCGTGTTGCTACTTGAAAATGCAGTAGCAAAATAGCTACGGGAGAACTTATGATGGCTATGACAAAAGAAGAGACATTGTAAAAATTTGCCAAACTCCCTTCCAGTGAATTCGGTGTCCCTAAAGTTTCATCTACAATGACATGGCTCCAATTTACCAAGCCAATTATAAATGCGAGAATGAAATATGTGTATCCCCACTTGAATTTCATCGTATTCTTCTTCTATAAGTAATAATTTATTGAAACTAAGAACGGCCCTTTGACTGTGAAGTTTGAGAAGGTTTTCCCCCTTTTCCGTGAATTTTTGCACACAACTATAAGTGTTGCTAGGAAGAAACATTCTTACATATTTTTGAAAGTTTCTGTTCAAAAATGCTTATGATTTGACTCGGCTTTGACTACAATATAACATATTAGGAACTTTTTTCAGTTTTAAAAAACCAAAAGACTTATTTATGAGTCGAGCAGTAGTATTAAAACCAACCCTGTTATTTTTAAGAGTTTAAATGCTGATTTATAACGTTTACGAACAAAGAATTGGTGTTTACAGAACATTTTAGTCGTGCTGCACGAATAGAAGTAACGTTTGTGAACAAAGACCTTTGTGAAACAACACAACTCACAACGACATGACTCTAAAATGACCACAAACACAACTTCATTTTGAGCGGTTAAATTCTAATACATTTTATGTAATGTCAACACGTGTAATTAGCCGTTCAGGCAATTTCTTTGTTCGTGATAATAAAATCCATTTAAAATTGTTAGTAAGTTATGTTGCTATAAAAATTATATTTTTGTGAATTTTTTAGACCGACATTTGCACTGCATTTTACAGTGTGCATGCCTCCCCTAATGAGAAATATTGGGTAGGACTAATAGGTATATTATACCTTAGGAAATTAAGTAGGTAGGTATTAAAATAATAATATGTAACATTCTTTTCTTCCATTTAAAAGCTAACTTAGAAAACGATTGAGCAGTTCAGGATCATTTTATTGAAGCATTTACTATTAAATCTCTACTAAAAATATTTTTAGTCAAATCTTTTATTTTTCTTAATGTTTCCTTGTAAGTACATAACATGCATAAATTCATGGGGTAACAAAATTCACTCTACAACCAGATTGGTATTAATACATTGCAAAACAATTAAGTACGTCTCCCAGTTTTAAAATTTGACCCTACAGTATTATCAATTTCTACATTCAGAGGGCGGACGAGTTGATGTTGCTGTATTCCCTCAATTATGTAGGCTGCGGAAGCACATTGTTGAAGATTATCGCTTGCCGTTTCTAAATTGAAAGGTCCCATAATAAGAGGGAAGAACTCATTGTATATGCTACTAGTAGCTCTCCTGTAAAATATGGATATTAATTAATTGTGAGTTTATAGATTCAAAACAATTATAACAGTGAACATTTGTTATAGCTTCTTTTACCATCGAAAATATAAAGGTTCCAGAATGTCTTTCTTGAACATTTCAAACAAACTAACGAGTGTATTTTCATCAGGGTACTTGTAAGCATAGCACCTAGCATAAGATATTGAGAAAAACCACCATACAGCTTCAATAACTTCCTCTCCGAATTTACTTTCACCCGTTCGAGCATTGACATCATACTGTTCTTCTGGTGAAGTTATTTCGATAGTTTCACCTTCCATAGTTTCAACATGAGTAACCTATCAAGAATTATAAGCTTATGAGATGTAAGTATTTAATTAAGTTTGTTATAAGTAGCATAGAGTAGTATCTTGCGTCATGCGCGTAATATTTTATACCATATCGCAATCTTGACGAAATGTGAGGGTGGATACTTGATCATTGCAAGATGTGAGCATATCAAGAACTGCTGACCATCTGTTTTCATCTGGTTCTGCTGAAGGAATGGGAGATCCAGTTAACGGGTCAATGGGGGTTTCTCTACCAGAATTCTTGTACACGTAGTACATGAAAAGATGTTTTGCTACGTTAATATATTCCGACGGTACAACATCCCCGCAAGTCATTTTGGTTATCGAAGTAAATAAATCCAATAATTGCTTTATCCATCGAAGGTTTTCAGGTAAGAATGGGAGAATACTGTCTCCCGTTAATTTGTATTGCATGTTGGTAAACGCCAATTCGTAAACTTCTCTTTCTGTCATTTGAGCACTTAAAGATAAATTCTTATTGTTGGCTGTCATCAAAGGCATAGAATCGCATAACTGCGACTTTATGGCTCTGAAATTCATCTCTGAAACATCTGAAATTGACAATCAATAAAATGCCACTTTACCTCTCCAGATCCTATTTTTTTTCATAGTACATTTATTATCAATTATCAATTTACTTACTTTCCATTTCCGTTTTGTCAGAACTTTGTCCAGTTCCCCCATTTGATTGGGGTGGAGGCGGTGGTGGTGGAGCGTTTGGCGGAGGTGGTGGTGGTGGTGAAGGAGGAGATGGAGGTGGGGTTGTTGGTGTATCTACAGCGTCTATGGCACGTCCTCTGGCAAAAACTACTTTCTTAGCTGAAACTGAACATAATATGACGAAAAATAGAGTCACAGTGACACAAATTGAATTCATTTTTACCCTGATGTGTAGAATTCTTTTCAGTAAATTGAGAAATATACTTGTAGAAATGAGCCCTGTTTAGAGAAGTAGTAGTTGCGTATCTATCTCGTTAAAATTAATTACTACGTATTACATATTTTATCATTCTTGGAGGTGTATAAAAGCCAATGTTGCCTACGTGGTTTGTAAAGTTTCTCGACCACTACATCGCAAATGTAAATGAACTTCCGCATTTCAACAATTTCAGGGAATTGATATACAAAACAAAGTCTGCTTTCTACTGCCACGAATTTTATTAACTTTTCACATTATAAAATATTCTAAACAATATTACTTTTACAGAGCATTTATAAATTATTTTAATTTCACCAAGAGTCTCAAGGGTTTATTGAATATTAGTTTTATGTTGAAGTTGTAATGACATTTCCTGTCTTCTCATTCATTGATTTCACAGAATGATCCTTGCTCAATTTCAGTGGACGAACTACCTGTCTATCTGCTAATCCGTTTTCCATGTATGCTGCAACTGCACATGCTTTTGCATTGTAGGCTAGAGTTTCCAGGTCGAAATCTCCAATTAGTACACCAAAATCATAGGGAGTTTTGCTAATCCTACAGAAATATCAAACAGAAAGATAAAATGCTGCATATGCCACAACATTGCTGGAATTGAAAGATTTTAGCTTACCAAATATCCTTGACAGGTTCTAAATAGTCAATATTAAAATTATGGAAGTACTCTGTAGCCCAATTTATAGTTTCAGCTCTAGGCATACAATATCCAACACTCAGACTAAACATACTCCAAAAAGCTTCAATAACTGGGTTTTGCCAGAATTCCAAATCCGTAAGTTCTTCTGGAATCAAAATGGGTTGACTTTGACCTGATTCTCTCATTTTCAACGTGTCAATATACATTCCTCTTCCCCTGAAAGATAAAGGTGTGGACGAATTTACACAAAGTTTCAATGGAATCATCAATTCATCCCAGACTTGATCCTTCGCTTTTGGTTGTGTATACTCAGATTTCAGTGAATTGTAGTACAACGATATCATAATGCTCATAGTATTGACGAACTCTTGAGGGATCAAATAATCCGCAGTACAACAGACGTTCTTGAAAATGTCCGACAATACAATAATCAGACTTTTCCGCCATTCTGATTCTGCTTTGTAAGGAAAAACATCAGCAGTTAATTCCTCAATGTGTTTATCCCGAGTCCATTTTGCCAACGTCAGTACTGGATCCAATTCCATTTGTTTTTCATAATTAAGTTCAAAGGGTGGAAGAGATGTAATACTATAACAACTTTTGACATCTTCCTCCTCCTTCACTTCTTCCTCCACCTCCTCGATCTTCTCTTGCTCTTTGCCTGGTGTGTCTAGGTTACCCCCTTTATCCGTATTATCTCCTATTATTCAATTCATTCGGGATATAGTACGGATAATTCACAATGTTATATACAAATTGCTTAATAACGAATTTTATTTTTAGTATGGGTTTATTTTATAGGTAGGTAATAGAGCGTCTAGAGGGTCGCCTTTTTCCAGCCCAACCCTATCTGGCTCCTCGAGCATGGCAACCCAACCCAGCCCTA
>JAQFYB010002789.1:0-22482 GCA_034694085.1 Pogonognathellus longicornis | reverse complement strand
AATCAATTGAAATTGCATCGAAATACCGCGTATAAAATTTATCAAAAGGTCAAAATCAATAAAAATTGCAACAAAATAGAGTCATTTAAAAATATATAAAAATTTAGCAACTTTTTTCGTTTGTGGGCCTCCTACCTCTCGGGGCCCTACCCGCGTGGGTATGCTGGGGTATACGTCAGTTAGGCACTGTCCCACATTATACTTCAAATATGCAATAGTATTGAAATATATATTTTAATTACCTACGTGATTTTCTTAAATGCTACAAAACTCAAACATCGCTTTTAATATTATTGGATTCAGGTATTATTTGCATTTGTAATTTTTGGGAAAATTTCATTATTAGCGAATTTAAAATCTGAACGTGTTAAATGTTTCACTACATAACACGATGTGTTTTTAGTGATACTACTCACAGCTATGTAATAAATAAATATAAAATTGTATTTGTTTAATTTCCAAACTTGCTGTTAAAAATGAGAATGTATTTATGTTAAAAATGTTTAATCAGGAGTTTTGACACCATATAAAGATATTATTTTCAAATTTATTTCTTCTATAGGTTGACAAATTATGCCGTTTGGTAACAACAATCAAGCAAAGCCGTCAAGGAATTCAGAGTGGTGAAGCTACTAGCAGTATTAATGAATTACTCTTCCAGCATATGATCATTCTTTTCCGAGATCAGCAAAAACTAAAATGCGGAGAAGACAAATCTTTGAACCATCTCAAAAGTGTGATGAAAGAAAATGGAATTATTGATGTAACTGACGAATCCAATGTTGACTCCTTTTTGCTTCCTAAACCGACACATTGTCCTGTCAACGATGAAGATTGCTTGGACATTGATAAAACGTTTTCTCAATATCTTACATCCTTCATCAATAAAAAATTATGCATGGATGATTTGCAACTAAAATCTTGGAGTGGACGTCCCATAACCGTAAATAATTTTTTTTCGATGCTTCAATTTTTGTGCAACTCCGTTGCCTTCCCTTTACTCCAAGAATTTAACCTATCATGCGTTGGATCAAGCACCACAGAACCGATGGAAACAAATTCAGAGGATGTTAATCCGTACCTGAGTAATGACGAGGAAATGAAAGATGTGGAAAACCAGGATGAAAAATATTCGTTGGATAAATCAAAAACTATTTGCTTGGCCCCCAATCAGTATTTAACGCAAACAAAGTTAAACGAAGAAGACATACCCGAAGCAACCGGGGAATTCATAAATGCTATTTCTGATGAATCCCACTCATCGAAAAAAACAAAGAGGGCAACAGCAACAACAACTAATCAAGAGCCCAATATATCCAGCAGTTCACATCCTAACCTCAATGATGGAGGAACCGTAGAAAACAATTCTGTTATCATTACCAACGAAGAAATCGACAATAGAATTAAGAAATTTGAAAGATCCGTCCGAAGTAAAGCAAAACGTTTTTTTGAATCCCAACAATGCACTCCAGGCCAAATTGAAAGTGAATTCGGAAGAATTTATGAGACAGCAAAAATAGAATTTGAAGAATTCTGTTCCTCCTACACCATCAACAATCCGGTTCGTATTCTCAAAGTCTTTGATACTAGGATTCTGAATATTCTCGAAGAAATGAAGAAAAACATTCCTGAGAGAGACGACAGAAAAAAAGAAATATTACCTGTACCCAGTAAACCCAAAGATGTGTCTAATGTGATTGAGAGTCAACTTCAACTGTACAACGCGTCAATGGAACATCTATTGTCAACCAATATGTCCGTATCTAAGAAAACACTGACAGAAAAACATACAAATTTGGTGAATATGATAACGAGCACAATAATGAAAGTTTGCAACGATGAAAACATTTTATTAACTGCTGTTTTGCCATCCATACTGCCGCAATTGGACGAGGCTTACAAATCATATCAAAAACGAGTTGGGGTGGTGGACGATTTCACTCCGCGACATCACGCAGTAGAACCTTTTCTTGATAAAGCTTTTATCCACGAATTCAAACTAAGATTACAGTCAGTATCATTTTTCGAAACTGAAACCGTGGAAATAGTTGACAGAACGATAAACAACACCGTACAACAAATTCTTCTTAAATCGCCTAACTTTTCCCGGGAACAGATTGAAAAAACAATTAGCAAGCCTTTGACAATGAACAAATATTCGAAAATTGCTGATTACCTGAAAACCACTTTGACTTTGTACATTGTGGAAATGAACAAAAAGCAAAAAATGTACAATTTTTTTAGCCCTGAGCAAGTCATCAAATTCCATTCTGATGCAATTAAAAAACTTTCGCTGAGCGAAGAAAACCAAGATATATTAGACATCGGACTTGAGGTTGTTAAAGAACAATATCAAGTGCTAAATCAAGATATAATACGCAACGAAAAAGAATCATTCATCGTATCCATTATACCGGAAACAAAAAATCTTTACGAGCAAGAAATGAAATATTTCGTCGAAAAAAAGAAACCATCAGCCGCTCAAATGACCGAAGAGCATGACAAATTGAAAAATCAGTGCACAGCTGCCATTGTTAAAGCGTGTTTGTACAAAGACCCAAACTTACCAATACTGCAAAGCTGTTTTGACACTATGAACAAAGAATTGAACATAATATTCCAAACTGCACTGAAAGCAAATCCATCCATCGTTGAAGACTTAAAAAATAAAATTCAAGGAGCTGAGAAAAAAGCCCATTTGGAGTACACCAATGCTATGAAGAAACATACGATAGGGAAAACCCAGTCGGCATCAGATTTAGAAAACCTACATAAAAACTGTCTCAGAGAAGCTAATGTAGTTATGAAGATCGAAATTCGCTCAATCAACCAAAATGAGGATCTCCAACCATATATAAACAGGCTACAAATGAAAACAGAAAATGATTTAAAAAATTTGTATGCAATGGTAAAGCCAATCCAGGAGAAAAATAAATTCGAGCGGCCTATTACAAGACAAATTACTGAAGAAGAAAAGGACCGTCGACACCAAAAGTGGAAAAATGAACCATATATTCCAGATTTACCAAACGATTTTAACAGCCATTTAAAACCGAAAGAACCGACGCCGCCAATATTAGCAATCGAATTCGGGTTACACACTGTTAAAACAGGTGTCATTATTAACGGCATGATCAATTTGGTTGCAAACCGACTTGCGGAGTCACAATTTCCCAATATAGTAGCCATAACGAAACAAGGTGAAGTATTAGTTGGAAATGAGGTTCGATATAGACACGCAGATATTTCATGCTCGTTTAACTGCGGTACACTTATGCGACATCCATCGAATGAAGTAGCTACAAACCCAGACAAAATTTGGTTTCAAGGGCAAGAGATTTTGGCTACAAAAGAATTCCTCTGTGGTTTAATTTTGTCAAGAATAAAGAAAGATTCTGAAGAATTTTTAAGGCAACCCATATCCAGGGTGGTCATAACTGTTCCACTTTGGTATACCAGCTCTCAAAGACAAGCCACTAAGCACGCGGGAATCATCGCAGGTTTCGAATCGGTGAATTTAATCAATGACATCACCGCTGCAGCCTTGGCTTATGCAAAACACCCTTGTAACCGCAACCGGCATCATGACATATTGATTATTAACGCCATTGCCGGTAATGTGGATGTTGCTGTTTTTGAAATAGCAGAAGGAAAAACTAAGATGAAAACATGCACCGGATTTTTACATGGTCAATCTAATTCCGAAGCCCCGTGGATATTTAAACCGTTGGTGCAAATATGGAAATACCTTTCCAATGGGAATACCTCAGCAAGTGCAAATGAAACGGCGGTGGTCACAAAGTTGGTGGAACACTGTGTGAAGAATTATCAAATAGCTACCTGTACCGTTCTTTTCGACCGAGATATTGAATCCAATACCAAATATCTAGAAGAGCTAAAATATATTGCTACTAGAAAACAAAGAGACTATATCGAAATAGAAGGAGCCATTTTAATGGGAGCTGCCATTTTTGCTGAGTTGTTAAACAGGGATTTAAAGTATTTAGCTGGGTCTTCGATAAGCGACCTGTTGCCCTACCGAATTGAATTTGTAAGATCAAATTCGACGCAAGGAAAGGTATTCGAAAGACATACTGCCTTAAATTCTAATGAGCTGAAACAAGATTTATCATTTCAATTCTATGGTGACGTCTCCATGGAAATTTTGGAAATTAGAAATACGGATAACATTAAAACAGGTTGCCTGCATATTCCTGGTAAAGGGTCTGGCAGTTTGTACGTAGAGGTGACTGCGTTTATCTCTTCAGAAGGCATTTTAAGATTTACGTCGAGACAAAGGTACGGCGCAGGCAAACCAATAGATGTCATTTGGAATTCTTACAATTTGAGTGAAGAAGAAATTGCCAAGTATGCCTCGCTCATCAGTTCCTATTACCCCAATCCTCAGCAACTGAAGAAATTACAAGGTTGGAAAACCGATCTTCGAAAATTAGCTGATGCTTTATTGTCCTACTCTAATCAAGGTGTAAGTGGGTTTGGAAAGGAACAAATTTCACATGCGGTGCAAGAGGCATATAAAGAGGCTGAGGCTGCATATACGACGCAGGAACGTATTGAGAAAATGACTAATGATTTGGCAAAACTGAAAAGTAGATATTGTTCCCAAAGGTAAATTTTGTGTCCATAAATTTATTGCTTTTCTTACATACTTGTAACTTTAAATTATTAATATGGGATGGTGTTGAGAGAATAAATAAATTAATCACCCTGGTAATTAGTGGAAATAATTTATTTTTATTTAATTCATTATTTAATTTTTTATTCAAAATAGAAGAATGAAATCCGGATCCAAAACATGCTATTATTACCAAACAAAATATTTGAAATTTAAAATACCACTTAAGGACTGAGGCACAGTTAGAAATTAGGTGAACTAAATATAGCCACGAGCAAAGCGCCATTCACAAATGTGGTGGTTGTACACACTTTGAATTTACACTTGTGGGATATTATTGTTATTCGGCTACTTGCCTGTTCTGTTTACGAACAACCCATCCATTGTCTCAAGTCTCAATTTTACTCTATGTGCTCTATGGCTCCCATGTATTTAGATGAAATGCAAAAAAATGACCCGGCCGTTTTTAAAATTTTGACACATCGTTGAAAGTCGTATAAAAGCTCATTTGAAAGGTCCAACAGTTATCTAGTGGTTATGTCGCCGCTTTTTCTACATCTCGAATACTAAACACGAATAAAAATCATTTCTTTAGCCCCCGCTTCCCTTCAAAAAAAATTTTTTCAAATTTTTTTCAGGCACATACGAGTAGAAAATCAAAATTTTCTCTTCCATCGCCCTAGCCAAAAAACTAATATTTTATGTCCAACCATCCCCAATACCCTTTTTTGTATCTTTTACCCAAAAACAGGCTTTTGGTAAGTGAACACCCACCCTTAAGTTTGTGAATACCGTGGTAATATATTCAAGCTCTGGAGTCTTTGCATCATATTTTGTATTTGTAAATGGTAAGTGAAATGTTTTGAAAATGTAAATGTAAAAAATACATGTATTTTGGGCATAGAATGACAGCTGTATAAAATGTCCGATTATAATGCTATCTCACACATGTATATATGGATGGATACAGATGCAAAGGATGTTCATGTAACAATTTTCATTCTAAAAATAAATGCACGCAACTAATAACGCAAAGTTCATGTACAACTCAGCAGAGATTTGTGAGTATAGGTCGTAAAACTAGTGACTTTTTTCACCAGTATTTTGTTTGGTCGATGTACAAGCCAAATAACATTCCAGTCGTTCAGATAACATATAGCAAGTAGATACCCACTTATTGGATAAAACATAAAAAATTGCTGTTACATTATGATTTGCTATATTTTTAATGACATAGTCGTAATAATATTCTTCCTCTGCTCTATTACGTATCATATAGGCAGCTAGGCAGGTATAATATATAAGTCTCTATAGAAAGCTGAATTGCACTAATTGCAATTAAGCTGGAGGCTCCCTCTCACAGTCTTTCCGCACCGCCAAGGCCAAAGCCAAGACGGTGAAAAGAGCCTGGAAGTGAGACTCCGTTCCTTAACTAATTGTAGGTGTGTGTTGTTTATTTTTATACAACACACACCTGTGTAGAAAAAAAATGATATGTTGTGGGAATGGAGAAGGTTGGTGTTCGGGAGGAATGAACTTTAAGTGTGTTTTCTGGAGATATCCAGAAAACAATAGAAAAAGCGTGGGAAGTAGTTGGCTTTATATGGTCAAAGTGACAATAAAGCAAAATAGAAGACAATTAGCGGGCTGAGTGTAGAGAGGAAGGTTGTGTGTAGGAGTTAGTGGAGAGTTTTAGGTTTAGGGATTTTGAGAAGTAGAATTTGTTTAGAGTTTTTGGAAAGGTAAAGGAGGAATAGTAAAGATTTCTAATAGATTTTGGGAAATAGAAGTGTAAAAGGAGTGTGAGGATTGTGGAAAGTGTAGAAAGTAGTTTTTGTAAATAGGTGTTGGGTTTTAGTTTATTTTGGGAGTAGGGTATTATGTAAAGTGAATATTTTGTGTGTATGAGTTACACACAAAATAATTAAACGACGAGATTGTTACGCCGAGATTTTGTAAAAAGTGGGGAATATTTTGTGTATATAAGTTACACACAAAATAAAACAACGTTGCAATTTGGTAAGACGCCGAAATATTGTTAAAAGAGTAAATTAAACTGAAAAGTGTCTGCAATACATTAATTATTATCATTATTATGTGTATTCATGCAAGTAAAAATATAAATAACTAATATTATTCAGGCAGTAAAAGTTATTATGTAACTTACAATTAAAACTATAAATGCAATTATTATATAATCTAGTATGTAACCTAATTGTAATATGCGTTACTTTAGTAGGGTTAAACACCTTACTAATTTAGCTGGCTCTATCTACAACAGAACAGACATAACTAGAAGTTGATTTCAGATGATAGATTTTAGTTTGATTGGATCTGCATATTTATAAAGAGGAGTGGAATATTTTGTTGTAAATAAGGATTTAAATATCTACGATATATTGCATGTAGAAGATGTAGCAGTTGTAATGTCTTATTTATTTTATACACATAATATATATGCATTAATTAATTCTTGCAATTTTTGTTCTTGGCAAGCGCTAACAGAAACTTGCGATTGACATTTGTTGGGTTCATAGACTTATACTTCAGCACATTGACCTTTGCATGTATTACTCGATATTCCTTTACCTGCTCAGTCTATTTTTTGTAAGTTGGCCTGCTGTACTCTCTTAAAAATGACTCACTTCATTTTTTTCTATTACTACAAACAGAAACTCTCATCTTTAGTATAATAAATGCTGCATGAAAGGTCTTTCTTTAGGAACCTTAAACAAAAAACCTTTAATAAGATTACTTACAAGAGTGACTTACATAAATACAGCTACATTATATTTTCTAACTTAATGTTACAATGAAGAATGTCAGACGATTGTTTAAAACATACACAACAGCCTGCTTAACATTCTCGTATCTTTGCAGCGTGGTTATGTTGCCGACGGTTAACTCTTAAAGATATTTAACCCACAAGTGCCTGAATTTTCAACAAAAAGTCTACATAAAAAATCATTAATTTTAAATGGTCCACAAGATTTTCGGAATGCAACAGGAGATTATCAAGTCAGTCAATAGGCTTGTGTGATGACCCCAGGAAGTCATCCGATGACCAAACAAGCGTACCTAGTAACCCCAAAGGCTCTCGGTTCTTAATCATTATGCCCCAGATGATAAATAATTCTGTACTCTGACGATATTTGATATGGTGATTTCAATTCAAATAGTTTCGGAAAGACAAAATTATTTTTGAAGGTACCCGATAAGCATCATGACTTTTATTCTGTCTTCAATTCTGTAACTATGAAGTTATTTGATTTGCTCGTTTCAATTAAATTACTAAAAAATTCTAAAATTATACTTGCATTATATTGCTATCATACCTAAATTTTTACAATTTCACGTTAAATGCTTAAAATTAAATTGAAGATACCAGGAATAGCTAAAATTTTTAATGTGTCTAAAATTCTGTGACTGGGTATTTAATCCCGTACTTTTTGCTTTGCATTTTTTTATTTGTGGTCTTAATTGCCATACATTTCACTACATCTTATGTCGTTTCCACACTTTTTGAGGTGTTTTTATATTAAATTACTACCTTGAATTATTATAATTATCTTAATATATAATTATATTAACTCATTGAATTTTAAGATTCTCTACTGCGAAACATGCCTTTAAAATACCAAGGAATTAAATAGGATTGTTATCATTTAGTACTTTATTTATGTTTATGCTTCATCAAGACAAGAATTAATCAATTACGCACATTTTGTTTTTTGCTTATTTTTGACATTATAAATAATGTATTCAATAGGATTCATTTTTTGAAATTCATTAAAATACAATAAAACTGTCTCGTAATTTCATACAGCTATTCTGTATTTACTGCGATAGTAATGGTGCGGCACAATTTATTATATTGCTATCACAATCGTAAATATATCATGTTGATATCATAGCTTCTATAGACCAAATGTCATGTTGTATGCATAGAATACGCATCGAAATGATGTATAATTCCTATACCGATTTCTATATGAAACTAGTGGTACTTTGCACTTCGTTTTTAATATCTTTCAGACACAAATCTGAGTTGATTCCCGATGTCGAAAAGAGAATTACTGAAAAAAATCCTACGTAGTGTATACGAGATTACAATGACAAATGTTGCTTGGCATTATAAATTTTAGCCTGGCTTAGAGATTTATTGATAGGAGCTCTATGACCTCACCTTATTAAAATAAACGTTTGTCGTAGTAACATTGGATATATCATGATAACGAATGAGTAAAGGTAAAGATATATGAGATGTGAGGCCCTCCGATTTTTGTATGGATCTGGGTATCAGGGCGTATCAAGGTTTTGGTTTCCAGGAGCGAAAAAAGCAGAACAGTGTGTTTTATAAATGCTAACTCTCAATTGTGTGGTGAGATAAATTGGACCGAAGTCAACATAACTTGCATACAATTGCAAGAGGCGGGAAAAATTACGGGATTTTGGCACTTTTTTTGTTAAAATCGTCCTAATGCAGATATATTTTATTCGCTAACAACGTTTTAGAAAGGATATATTTTATTAGTTAAGTTATGACCGAGGCAAGTAGTTATTAGATTAAGAGTGAATTCACACATTTACTGTGCATGGAAAATGGAGTACATGCGTGCAAAATGTTTGGTTTATTTGTAGTGAACCTTGTTAAGTCTATACAAGTGGAAAATGTGTTTTTTATTCATAAGTTTCCGTGTTTGTGATTAAGAGTTGGAAAAAAGAATGATATTGTGATTAATGTTATAATAGGACTAATCAATGGATTTGAATATGTAATTGTCTTTATTCCGCTGTCTCCTTGAATACAATTCATTTTATTGACAAAATTTTATAATATTAACCTAATTGGATGGATGAAACCATGTATGTCACAGTTGACGTTGATGACGTCAGCGTTGCCAGGCAAATCGTAAACCAGCAGTAGATTTTTACTTTTTTAAGACCACTCATTTTATTTTCAATATTTACTTAACACGCTTCAACGCTTAGTTTGCAATGCCAATTTTATTATTTTTCTAATATCAAAAATTAACCGTCGAGCAACCGCACCTAAACTGTGATAGAACATAAATTTTCAACTTATGAATTTACTGGCTTAATTGAAAAAGTAATTGTTATTTGTACGACACAATGATTCATAAAAGTAATGCGTATAGTTTATATTCAACTTGGTTACTTGGGAAACACCCACTACATGAAACCACATTGCATACCCAAGAACCACATTTGTGGTCCCATGTAAATTTCGCACACCACATTTGTGCTCCTAGGGTTTCGAAATCAGCAAAGTTTATATTAAATAATCATAATTTACAATAAATGAGAAAATGGATTAATTGATGCCCTTTTATAAGCGTTATATCACAAACTACACAAGTTATACTGAATTACTACAAGTGTGGTCCACTAAAAAAACCAGAGCCACAAAGTTACACTGAAGTACTGCAAATGTGGTTCATATAGTATGAAAGCCTGGATAAGGACCTCAAATGTGGTATTGGGGCTAATACATTGGCAAAATTCAGTTTTAATTTTAAAAAAATTAGATTTTGATGTAAGTACTTCAAACAAACATTAGCATGTAAATTAAAAATTTTGGGACACCTACAAAAAATCATAGATAAATAGGCACAGAGAACATTGCAATAACCACAAATGTGGTCCAGTGGGTGTTTTGCGGATTTGTATCAACAAGTCGAAGGCAATTTTAAAGAATTTAACTCTGTTTGTAACGACACATTTTATTTAAAGTCTCAGAATGGCAACATCATTGATTTGATGGTTTTTCTAGAGACGGCAATTCTTCCGCACCTTATCACGAAGTACAACATTTCGATGGACGAATTCATGCAGATAAAAAGCATCGACATTTGGGTCGACTTGGAGCCTCAAGGGAAAACTAATGTCACCTTCGACTTTATGCATAGTGAAGAACCGGTGCTACCCTGCGGAATTTTAAAGAAAAACGATTTAAGGTCGCCAAAAGAGGAAGGGTACACCAAATCAACGGATACAAGTTGATTACTACGTTTTAAGTTTTTTCTAATTTAAAAATTCCCAAATTTAATTATTTATCTATTCCACTATTACATTTATATTTTAGCAATTCCACTAATAACTCTGTTTTTAAATCTTATATTCATTTCACGTTATGTTTCAATTTTAAAAAAACTATTATAATTGCAATTCTCATCATTATATCTGGTTATCTATCGTATTGCGCCCAATTCAACTATATATTTTGGAACGTGCATTTCCGTATTACATTGTTGTCTCTAGTAAGGCAAGCATTCGTATGGTTCAAGAAATGTGGGTAAATACTTATAGACACAAAAGGTAATACTGAATAATATGTTTTATAATAAATGATTTATATGGATTATGGAAGATGATAATAATAATATGTGTAAGAAAAATTAAATATTGTATTTCTTTTTTTACAATTAATACGTTAAAAATAACGTTATTTGTCAAAAATTAATGTTATTTTGTCCAAAAATTAATATTATTTTGTCCAAAAATTAATGTTATTTTGTCCAAAAATTAATATTATTTTGTCCAAAAATTAATGTTTTTTTCCAAAAATTAATGTTATTTTGTCCAAAAATTAATGTTATTTTGTCCAAAAATTAATGATATTTTGTCCAAAAATTAATGTTATTTTGTCCAAAAATTAATGTTATTTTGTCCAAAAATTAATGTTATTGTTGCATTATTTTTTTGATAAATTGCATTAATAATGAATGGATTTTAATGTATGCATTTTTTAAATTTTATGGTATATTCCATTTTTCTAAAAATTATTTAAATATTTGCCTACGATAACCCTGATACATACATTTCCTTCGTTGCTCCTGACTAAACTTCTGCTCAGGCGCCTAGGGAGGAGGGTTGCCCAGGTTGCCCGGGTAACCCCTAAATTTTGATAGCTTACAATACATATTAGTGACATTTTGTGAAAAACATTATTATATTATTAATAAGAACTTGACATATAGTAAAATTAAATTGAAATATTAATTTTATTCTTGATTTTTGCTGGACAAGAATTTTGACGTTTTTGATCGGACAACCCCCAAATTTCAATCCTAGCTACGCTCCTGCTTCTGCTATTATAAAAAACTGGGGTTCATTTCTGAGTAGAATTGGTATTTCTAGAGACGCAATCAGGTTCAGCAAAATTGGTAAATAACAGGGAGAAAATGTAATACGGAAAGAAGAGGGAGCAATATATAATCAGCTCTGGTAGACAAACTTTAGTCCAATTAAGTCAAAATATTCACATTTTGCTATTTTCATTGTTTAGGTTTTATTTTTTACTTTATTGTTTTATACAACGACATTTTGAATCTCTCTTAAAATGAAAAGTTTACTTAGCGTGGTTTCTTTTATTCCGTAATTGGAACCCTGGTCCATTTCATGTTGCTTGTCTATCATGCTTGTTTTCTAGTGTTGATGCAATTTATGTAACGTTCCAGATAAGAATTATTTACTCCGCTCAATCAAGTCAGACGTCATGTAACGAGATGAGCGTAAAAACCAACATGTATCTATTTCAAACATATAAACTCCTGACGAATAATATTTTTCTTTTATTCTCAAACAAATCTTTGCTACATGCGTCATAAACTTTCCCTTTTTTCTATTGGTTAGTTGTCGTTAATTATTGATTTCAAATTAGTCAACCTGAATAATAGTTGTGCCAATGCAATCTTTTGATCTACCACAAATAAAATGACGTCTATAGTGAAGGCTTCAAGAGGAAGAGAAGAAGTGATGAATTTCGGAAAGGATTGGAGAGAATACGTGTGTTCAGTGAGGGACAAGCTGAAGTACACTCTGACGAACGAGAATACTCAACAGGATGTAGTGATTGTTGTTGGATGTGGATCAACTGAAAAAAAGATCAAGGCGCACAGCTTCATGCTTTTCATTGGTTCAGAAGTACTGGAAAGATTACTGGAACAAGCCAAAATGAACAACCAGGGAATAAAAGAAATTAAATTACCGGATGTCCGTCCAGAAGCAATGAAATTTGTCTTGAAGGTCAGAGCTATTTCTCTTTCCAATTCATTGGAAACAAATATTTCAAAAGCTATTATTGATTATGGCAAGTTTGAAAGTTTTTAACATTTTAATACACAAAAATTCACATGATATACCTACACATTTTATCATTTATGCATTATGCGATATTCTTTGAAACAGCACTTTTTTGTCAATTTTGGTCCGATTCATCACAAATTTTTCGCGCTATGCGCTTTAATGTGCACATTTAACAAATTATTATTATTTGTTTAATAATTGACTGTCAAATTTTTCAAAACAGAAGGTTCTAGACTGTCCATTGTCCATGCATACGGTGTTAGTGAATGTTACTGATTGAGTTTATTTCATATTAATTCAAATTCATGCTTGGAATTTACAGTATATCTACACGGACTGTACTGAATTGGAAAACGAAAATGGAATCGACATTTTATACGCTTCATTAAAACTTAACCTGCATGGTCTCGCGGTACTTTGTGTAATTAAACTGAAGGATGAAATATCTGAAGAAAACGTATTAAGGATTTTTGAAGAATCTGTCAAAATGAATGTTGAAGAATTAGTTCAAAAATCTCAGGAATTTATTTTAAAGTAAATTCTTGCTTTATTTTCTGAACAAATGTGTTAATTAAATTTTAATTCTTAGTATGAAAAGCATTGAGTTTTAATGGTTCATTCACATAAATGATTCGATCATTAACATTAATATAAATCAGCCAATTATTCAAATATATACGCAATCAAGCACAAGTGATTTTAATACTTCAATGCAAATTGTGTTTTGTGCAGTGGCGTATTTACGGGGGGAGGGCTTAGGGGGCTGAAGCCCCCCCCCCCAAATTTTTGGACTTTACACTAGATAAAAACAGGTTTCTCCCAAAATACCATAAAAGAGGTTATTTTTGCTGTAAAAATGCAAAAAATCTCAAAAAATCTCGCTCTACGCGCGATATTGTTGCAATTTACATTGATATTAACCAAAATTCGCCTAATTTTTGGCAAAATGTGCTAAATTTTTTCGCGCTTCGCGCGATTTTATGTAATTTCCATTGCCTTTGACTTAAATATGCGCACATTTGGCCAAAAACTGCACCAATTTCGCCAAAACTGCCCAAATTTTACCCAATTTTGTAAATTTTTTTACGCTACGCGCGTTTTAGTTTCAATTTTTATTGATTTTGACATAAATTTGTACAAATTCTAGAAAAATTTTTTCGCGCTACGCGCGAAAAAGTGACGTATATAAAAAACATCTGTTCAAGCCCCCCCCAAATGTCTGACCTGGATACGCCCCTGGTTTTGTGAATTAGGATTTAATATGTGGGCAGTGTATTGAGAGTATATTTGATGTTTAGAAATGCCGGAAAAGTTTTCCAAAATCAACAATTTAGGAGTATTACCAATGAAAGTCTGTGCCAACTATTGGCATTGGATGAACTGGAATTGGACGAGATTTCAATATTCAATTCTGTTATAGGGTAAGAATGATTTTATTGCTTTTGACATAGTCAATTTATTATAACATTTGAATTTGCCATTGAATAGATGGACAAAGTTTGGTTTTGGTCATTGTATAATAATAAATAGAGTTGCCATATTAAAAGGTAGGACGGCTACCAAATTTTCAAGCCATTAATGTATTGAATTACTTGGATTGTTCTAAAAAGATTTGAAAGAGTATAAGAAAATCAACTTAGAAATAATCCTATATTAGTTCTTTCTCTTTAATTGTTTTTCACTACAATTGCTATCGATTTTGGAATGAGGAGTATTGTTCATTTTCATTCATTTCTCTTTTTTAAATGTATAGACTGTAATATGTCTGATTTAACAGTTGGGGTAAAGCAGAATGTGAACGGTCGGAATTGGAAGAAAGTTCAGATGATCTTCGATTTGTTTTGAAAAAAGTTGTGCCGCTCATTAGATTTACACTCATATCAATGCACGCATTTGCAAGTGTTGTGGTCCCAACCAAAATCCTTGACGACAAAGAAGTAAGCGATGTGTTAGTCTATTTAGCCATGAAAACTTCAAATGCCGGAAAACAAGCCGAACCTCCGTTATGGATTTCATCTATTTCTGAGAGAGTAAGTAGATTTTAACATTACATCAGCATTTTTGAATTATTATCGTGTTATTTGATTGCGCGTAACTTGATATTTTGTTGAATAAGTCGAAACAGAAAGAATCAACGTCGCCAATATTGGCAATACAATTCGGGTTGCACACGATTAAAACCGGTGTTATTATTAACGGCATGTTCAATTTGGTTGCAAACCGACTTGCGGAGTCACAATTTCCTAACATGGTAGCCATAACGAGACAAGGTGAAGTATTAATTGGAAATGAGGTTCGATACAGACACACGGATGTTTCATACTCGTTTAATTGCGGTGCGCTTATGCGACTTCCGTCGAATGAAATACAATCAGAAAAAATTCGGTTTCAAGGGCAAGATATTTTGGTAACAAAAGAATTCCTCTGCGGTTTAATTTTGTCAAGAATAAAGAAAGAGTCTGAAGAATTTTTAAAGCAACGCATATCCAGGGTTGTCATTACTGTTCCACTTTGGTACACTAGCTCTCAACGGCAAGCCACGAAGCACGCGGGAATCATTGCAGGTTTCGAATCCATTTATTTAATGAACGACATCACTGCTGCAGCCTTGGCTTATTCAAAACAACCTTGCAACCACAAAGGGTGTCATGACATATTGATTATTAACGCCATTGCCGGTAATGTGGATGTTGCTGTTTATGAAATAGGAAATGGAAAAACTAAAATGAAAACATGCGCCGGATTTTTACATGGTCAATCCAATTCCGAAGCCCCTTGGATGTTTAAACCGCTGGTTCAAATATGGAGAATGCATTGGCAAGGGAATACCACAGCAAGTGGAAATGAAACGGAGGCAGTCACAAAGTTGGTAGAACACTGTGTCAAGAATTATCAAATAGCAGCCAGTACCGTTCTTTTCGATGGAGATATTGAATCCAATTCCAAATACCTAGAAGAATTAAAATATATTGCTACTAGAAAACAAAGAGACTATATCGAAATAGAAGGAGCCATTTTAATGGGAGCTGCCATTTTTGCTGAGTTGTTGAACATAGACTACGAATACGCAGATAGGTGTTCAATAAGCGACCTATTGCCCTACCAAATTGAATTTGTAAGACAAAATTCGTCGCGCGGAAAGATATTCGAAAGACATACCCCCTTAATTTCTAATTATGAGCTGAAACAAGATTTCACATTTCAATCCAATGGTGACGTTTGTATTGAAATTTTGGAAATTGGAAATGCGGATAACATTACAACAGGTTTCCTGCATATTCGTGGTAACCAGTCTGGCACTGTGTACCCGGAGGTGACTGCGTTTATCTCTTCGGAGGGCATTCTAAGATTTACAGCGAGACATAGGTACGGCCAAGGCAAAACAATAGATCTCATTTGGAAGTCTTACAATTTGTCTGAAGAAGAAATTGCCAAATATGCCTCACTCATCACTTCCTATTACCCTAATCCTGAACAAGTGAAGATATTACAGGGTTGTCAAACGGATCTTCTAAAATTAGCGAGTGATTTATTATCATACTCTCATCAAGGTGTAACTGGGTTTGGAAAGGAACAAATTTCAGTGGCGGTGCAAGAGGCATATCAAGAGGCTAATGCTGCGCATACGACGCTGGAACGTATTGAGAAAATAACTAGTGATTTGGCAAAACTAAAAAGTAAATATTGTTCCCATATGTAAAATTCTAAACCAAATTTATTGCCTTTTCTTAGATTATTGTACACTTGAATTATTGATAAGGTATAGCCTTAAATTAATAAATCAATTAATCATTCTGGTAATAAATAGTAAAAAAAAATTATTTAATTTAATATTGCATTTTTGATTCGTACTATATGAACTAAATCATGATCAAAAACATGTCTTATTATTGTTGTGTATTCAAGCTCTGGAGCTTCTGCATAATAGTTTGTATTTGTAAACGCGGTTAGGTAAGTTTTTCAATAGCAGAAAGCATATTTTATATTAGCCATTAATAATCCTTCAAATGAATTAGTTACCAATCAAATGTATCAAATATGTACAGAATAAGACGTTTATTTGTCTGTTTTAATTCCAATTGGTGGTAAACTCCCAAAAACTGTTGATAGAAATCATAGAAAAGGTTTATATATCAAGTATTTGCGGTATTACATTAAGTGTTAAGAGAGTAAGTGTTAAGGGATGGCGTGTACTCACATGGCGAACAATTCCATGTAATAACAAAAAAGGTATATTTTAGATTTATTCTAAAGGGGATATTCATTGATGATATTATTATCCACCGTCGACTCCCATTTTTTGATAAAAAAATGCCAAGAATATATCGGCCCAAATGTACTTCTCTACAGCAATCCAACCACTTCCTGTCTTCGAAATGTGGAAAAATGGTTTGCAGTAAATTTACTTTTAGTTCTGATTTTCTTTTGCTGTCATTTTCCATGTAGAAGGCAATCCATTCTGTTGTCAAACAATAAAATCGCCATATTATCAAAACATTAATTCATAGTAACCTCTGAAGCAACGGAAATGAATAGAACATGCAGATGCAAGGACAACGGATAATACCTATAATAATACCTAATCGTATGCCTTTACAAAGAACAGCTATTTCATCAATAAAAACTGTCTCCATTGGACTAGACTCACTCCACCATGCCATTCCAAATTCGTTTGCAAGAAAACGAGCAGCCTTAAAACGATTATCCACTAAATTAAATTAATATTATTATAGCTGCTGAAGCATTCTATGTATTATATAATTATATATCATAATAAGTTGAAATCCCGTTCATTGATTTCCTGTCCTGTTGTTTCTTCGTCTATTGAAACCGCCTGTCTGAAGCCTATAAAATCGACTACAAATAAAGTTTTAATGAGAGCTGAATAAAATTTAAAAATAGATGGAAAACATGCTGCATATAAGAACTTGGAAGTTTAACCCCAACTCGGTCGAGGGGGTTACGTAGCCTTCACGGAAACATTATTCGTGACGGAATGAATGCTTATGAGCCCATTAGCGTTCATGACTTTGTAAAGCAAGTATATTTCCACCTCTTTTGTCATTTGAAGCAAATAGGGAGCATATACTTTTTGATTTATTAAAAAAAAGTTAAAAAAATTGATTTGTCTCAACTTGTCTCAAACAAAAAATGTCGCGCGAATCCTTGAATTTCAAATATTTTGTAATACTAATGCTTTGTAATTTTTCATTTGATTTACTATTTCATGTAATTTTATTATTGTGTACTTATTGAAATATCATTTGTAAGTTTTATGAACCAAAAAAGTGAGTTTTTCAATTATTATTACGCATTTATTCAATTGTTTCATAGAACTCTCGTCAAACGTAAAATATTATAACAAATATAAATTTTGGAAATGAAACTAATAAAATGTATTAGTATGTCGGCTATGTCGTGCTTAACAACAAAGCTGACAATATATCCTGCTCGAAGCATTTTTTGTTCACAAAAGTTCATTATTAGCAGAAATATACGTGGGGTTCCGCGCGGAATCCGCCCCCCCCCCCAACTTTTTAAAGCCTTCCCAAGGGTCGACCGAGACAGGGTTTTTGGCTGTTTTGAAGTCCATTTTGGCTCCACGTTCAGTGGAAATTGAACATAAAAATGATTCTCTATGCAGAAAATGTGGCAAAAATAGGATGAAACCTGTTTAATTCTATAAGTATGGCTACCTAATGCATTCAAATATTGTCTAGTCATGCGGTTCAATTTACTGTTTGTCGCGACGTGTTGATAACACCACCGTAAGGTAAGCAAACATATTATGTATGCTATTTGATGTGAATAAACTATTACAAACAAATGTAAAAAGCACCAACGGAATAGTAATAATCGCCGGGCTCGGAAAAAATCCAGGGTTCAGGGGCTGTCAGCCCCTCAGGGCACTCACGGTGCCCCCGGTCACCCATTCAGTGGTGCCCCGCGGCTTCACTGAAGGCTTCACTAATTGTCACACTTCCATGCAACAAAAACTGCAATAAGTACCGCAATTAAAGTCAAAAAGAACTCAAGGTGCCACTTGAAAGTCATCGAACTACTTTCATGATATTACATATTTTAGTAATTTAATTTGATCATTGATTATAATATATTTTAACATGCGTATTCGTTCATTCTTATTTATCATATGAAATAGAATAGCAATACCATTCGTCTTTCATATTCATAATTTTAAAACCTACCCACAGGATGGCGATGAATAATTCTTCTTTATCATTCTCCTTAATTCCATTCATTACGGATAGGATATATCTTTTCATTTTTTTCATATTTTCAAGTGAATAATAACACATTTTTCACTCAAAAACTCAAGTAGCAAAACGTTTTTGATCAAAACGCCGCAAAATGGCCCTTTTTTAGATTTTTGGGCCCGCGGGTGAGAATCCCGCATTTACGAACAAATTTGGTACCTCGCATGGCAACCTGCCCGGGTACCCCGCGGGGCACCAAAAACATAAATTGCAACTCCGATAATCACTCTAGAATATAAGATTTAAAACAATAAATTTTTTTTGAAATCAGCATCCAAAATTACCACTCAGTCAATTTTGTGACGAGTCTGCTGATTTCTTGAAAAAGTACGAAAATAGAAATTTTGACATTTTTTAATTCAGCAGCTGACATTACTTATATGTAAGATTTGTTGATATTTTTGTTGATATTTTTTTAAAAAGTGCGAACTGAAAATTTTGGAAAATATAAACTTATTCAAAATTTACTCCACAATAGCATTTGTTGTTAGTTTATTACCATACACTATGCGGTTGTGATCCTTCACATATTTATATAAGTTTTTTGCCCAACACATACACGTACAGACAGATAGACATGAATTTTTTTCCTATAAGGTAGCTGTCGCTACGTAATCAATATTGAGCTAATAATTAAATGCATTTATACAGAATTTTCGCCAAGTTACTAAATTCTTATCAACAAGGACGTTATAGTTATGACTTAGGTATGTGTTTATGCAAACGTTATACTTTATCGCATCCTGTATTCACATTACATTCGATTAAAATAGACATACTCATTAGGATAAATGTCTATTTTAGTTAAATGTTTTTTGTCAAGCATTTGATCACAAGTCAGACTTTAGTTTATGCTAACAGAGACCGTTTATTGATATGTCTGGGTATATCTGTAATGAAGTGAAAATCTACGAAAAATCAGAAGTATGCTCATTAACGGGTATTGAACATCTTTTCTAGAGACGAGAACGAGGTTAAAGGTCAATGTACACAACATGGTTTATGGTATAACAAACTAAACGTTTTTATCTAGCATATGTGAAAGCCCAAATTTGAAATTGCAGAATACGTCGAAGTGCCCAAGAATGCATTGAAGTACTTAATGGTACTCTAAAATACACGAGAAAAATCTTAAGCCATCCTTGTCTTCTATATGCATCATTACGAAAGTCACGATGTTATTATGTGCCGTTTCTGATGTAACTTCTCTCATCTTTCTCCCTTATATCGAAGTAGCACAGTAGGATTGTAAGTATGTAAGAATGTATGTAGTTCTTAGAATGGTAAATTTTCTATTCTCAATCCATGGCTGTTGTACAGATAGGCCATGTCGTATGCTCACTTTGCTCACCCATCGTGCAATCACGTGATCTCCTCGCCTGCTTTCTAGCCGTTCTTTTCCAGGCGATGTTGAAGGTATCCGTCTACCAGGCACTATGTAGTGCATGATAGACGGATAGGGAATATATTGGGCGTCTAGGCGCTCCGCGCAAAAAATTTAGAAAATTTGGGTTGAAATTAAATATAAAATGTATCAAATTCATGAGTAGCAAACTACAATTTACAACCAAAAATAAAATACAGATGATTGGCACCGAGTGCGAAAAAATTTAGAAAATGGGGGTTAAAGTTAAATGTAAAATGTATTAAATTCACGCGTAGCCCACTAAAATTTATATCCAAAAATAAAATACAGATAATTCCTTCGGAGCGCGAAAAAAGTTAGATAATTTGGTTCAAATTAAATGTAAAATGTATCAAATTCACGCGTAGCACACTCAAATTTATAACCAAAAGCAAATACACACAATTTGTTTAAAATTTGTATTAAAATTCAGTATAAAATTCATTGAATTCACTCGTAAATTGAGGGATTTATGTAGATTCAAAATTTGCATCAAAGACATTTAATTCACGCGTAGGGCTAAAAATGTTGGCAAATAGCCAAAGTCAACATAAAATAGATAAAGTTTGCGCGAAGCGACAATCTGCATTTCTTCTGCAAAATAAGCAAACCTAATTTATGGTTAAATAACTTTCAATTATAGGATTTTGGATGGAGAACTAATGTCTTACTGTTCTTCGCTCTGGGTATAGTATTTAGTTTTTCACCTTCTATCCACTTTTCTTCCCTTTTTCTTCCCTTTTTCTTGCCTTTTCTTCTCCATTCTTTCCCTCTTTTCCCTCTTTCTTCCCCTTTTCCCCCTCTTTTTTCGCCTTTGTTCTCTATTTTTTGCGTAAAACCAGGATCCTAGATTTCCCCGATCCGTCACTTTTTCCATGTTCCCGAGCGACTCGAACAATGCTCGGTTCATACGCTGCTCACTTCATAAAGCTTCGTTAAAATGCTCAATATTGAGCTCCACTCGTTGCTCAATAACTTATGAACAGAAACTCGGATTTGAATGTTTAAGGTGCAGGGTGACCACGTGACCTCAATTCACCGTTTTTTTCACTCACTTCGCTATAACGTTTGAAATAAAACTCGGATTTCCATAAATTTTAGCAAGTTATATAGCTGCACATTGTACCTTTAATTTATACAACTTTAATTTTTTCGAAAATTTTGTAACTAAAAAAGTTGAAACAGTTTTAAGATTACTGTTTCAACTTTTTCAGTTGCTACTTTTACGGAAAAATTTATGTTGTATAAATTAAAGGTACAATATACAGCTATAAAACTTGCTAAAATTTATTGAAATCCGAGTTTCCGTTCAAAAGTTATAGCGAGGTGAGTGAAAAAAACGGTGAAATTAGGTCACGTGGTCACCCTGCACCTTAAAGGCAAATGTGGCAGTCTCAGCTGATTGTGAATTCCGATGGCAATCTGTTTATGATTTTTTTAAGGTTGGCTTGGAGGATAGATGATCATTTCGCCTAATAAATCAAATATCTCTTAGACTTAACTTGTTAAGAAAAAAACTCTTCTTGGATTTATGAAGAAAATGTTGCTCTACAATACTGTAATTCCAAATTTTTAAAAAAAGTTAAAATGCAGAGAGCATAAAGTGCAGAAGCCTTTAGATTTTGAAATTTTCAAATTCGAAGGTTTTTGAAAATCTCTGCGCTTCTACATTTCAACTTTTTTTAAAAATTTGAAATTACAGTTTTGTAGAGCAACATTTTCTTCACAAATCCAAGTAGAGTTTTATCCTTAACAAGTTTCCGGCTACGAGATATTTGATTTATTAGGCGAAATGATCATCTATATCCTTCAAACCAACCTTAAAGTGAGTAAAAGTAAATGATTGAGAATTTTATTGTTGATCTGTCAGTCACACGCAAAATTTAATTTTGTGCGTCTGCACCAGAGATGGAAATTTCAGTTGCCCATCCCTGCCTATCCACTCCAAAAGATGTTGAAACAGTAGCCATCCCATCCAGTCCATCCTCCCCATCCAAAAATCTACAGCCATCCCATCCCGCCCATCCTCCCCATCCAAAAATTTACAGCCATCCCAT
>JAQFYB010002788.1:0-22483 GCA_034694085.1 Pogonognathellus longicornis | reverse complement strand
AGAGTCCTCATTATAACAACTCTCTATTACACTGTTACACATATCAGTAAATTCTGTCGTCAGTCTTAATGTTTCTAGTTCTGTCCATAAATTCCCCAAATTGAGATCATCAAATAATTTACTACATTGTAGTGTCCAGTTATAACTAGGGTCAGTATCAAATTGTTTACATCTTAGTAGTTCTTCGAAACATAATCTCGGATATCGTTCTTTGTCCATGTGCGATACCTTAAATACATAGGAAATTAGCCTTTTAATTACATTAACTTTGACTTTATTACGGTTGGTTTCTAGTCTCACTACACATCCGGGCACTCTTGGCTTAACCCCAAGAGTCTTTCTTAGGAATTTTGTCTGACAAGCCTGAAGTTCATTTAAATATCCTACTGACCAGAACTGACTACAGTAAAGAAGTGTAGAGAGAGCAATTGAGTCAAACAGTTTTAGTTTTGAATCTAAAATTGTTACCTATATAGATATACATTAAGCAAAGCATTGCGTTTTTTACAAATACGAATAAACAACATGAACCCAAGCAAGCGCGATGTAAAAGTCAGTATTAAAACGCTAATCAAGTTGTATCCTTTTTGTGGTCCTAAACTATAGATATGCAAATAATATATTGGTTATATAGTTATATTCACTGTTTCACGTAATATTGGCATACTAAAAAATACACTTATGAGTGTGTTCGTCAATTCCACGAATAACACATGAGTATGTATGGAATGAAAGACACAAACTCAAAATGTGTATCACTGTATCACACTCGTGGTATTACTCGATGGAATCATTTCCAATATTATTATAATGGGCAGAAACACTTATTAATATTTTTTAACATTAATATATTGCATTCATTAACTTACAAATAAGACATTAATATTATTTTACGTAAGCACAATAGTTTAAGCAATTGCATAATTTTCTTTGAGTCGGTCTGTGGCAGCGATTTTTTACTTCAAGCGATTTAAACTAATTTTGAATAAAATAAAACTTGAAGTTCAAATTCTGTCATTTATACATTGTCTTGTTAGAATGAAAATTATGAGGGATACTAAGGGTGAGGGGAAATTGCACTGAGGATTTGCAGCGTTTGCTGCTAGCGTTTATAGCGTTTGCTGCTATTTTGTGTGAAGTCAAAAAGCTAGGAACCCCAGTACAACACTGGCACTTTCAAATGGATAATATTATTAATTTCCTTCAATGCAACACAAACGACAAATATAATTTAGTATAATATGTATACAGTTGTCCATATGATGTAGGAGATACATGCCCCGTTTTCTCAGGCTATGGGACTTAAGGTAAGATTATATCATTTAAGTTGTCCACACGCTCTTTTTCTAATTTCTCAATTCTTAAATGTGTACATAATAATGTGAAACATAACTATGGATTGCAGCTTTAAGATATGTCGAATGAGATAAAGCTGAACCTCGTGTATCTGACAGACAAGCTCACTAATTTGGAGAAGCTGATTTTGCACCTGATGCAAGAAGGAGTTTTTTCTAAAGATGAACGAGAAAGGATTGTGAGTTCATACTTACTTAAATATTTTAATTCATAACATTTTAATCCGTTTTAAACTGGGAAAATCAAAATTGTCCTATTACTTTTGCCTTGTTAAAAATATAACACTTTTTAAAAAAAATTACAGTTATATGGACAAACAACACTGGACAGAAACGCTAAATTTTGGGATTTGCTGGAGAGAAAGGATTGGGAATCCAACAGGAGTAAATTTCTACATATTTTGAGACAAACCAAAAATGGTCACTGTGCTGATAAAATTGAAGGACTGACGCAATCAGAAGAAGACAACTGTGGACAGAAAATTGTATATCCCATATTAAAAAATAAGTGGTGGCCAGAAGTAAAATGTCTTCCGAAAGCATTCCAAGAGCGAAAATTGGAAAATGGTGTTACCCTGATAGAAGAGTTGTACAGGAAATTGACTGAAAATAAAGGCGGGTCGACTGTGATTTGTCAAGGAGCTACTGTTTCAGGATTAGGGGGAGTTGGGAAAACTACGATGGCCAAATGGTTCGCCCAACATTATCAAAATTTGTACGATCAAATAATTTGGATTGACTGTGGCGAGGAAAGTTTAAATACCTCATTTACCGATTTAGCCAACGAATTAGACATAATAAATCCCAACTTGAGACTGAATATACTTGCGAAAAAATGCTTTCTCGAATTCCAAGGACTCAAATGTCTCTGCATATTTGACAACGCCGAATCGTATCAAGGACCGCAAGGAATTCGTCAAGTTCTTCCAAAACTGGAAAACATTCATTCCATTATAACTTCCAGGACGCGAGAATGGGGGAGTGAGTCTGGAGATGGAAGAATTTCACAATTGCAATTAAATATTTTTGATACAGTTGACAGCATTATATTCCTGGAAAAGAATTTGAAATACACGGATTTATACACCAAGGATCAATTAAAAGAATTGAGCGAAATATTAGGAAATCTCCCGCTTGCTTTGCAAATCGCTGTCCAGACAATTAACAGTAAGAAAATCTCTTCAGATGACTATTTGACAAGAATTAAAACTACTCCTCATATTCTCAATCAGAATTTCGACGATTATGAAAATACGATTAACAAAACAATGAAAATTTCCTTAGACATAATCAAAAATCACGAATCTGATTACAAGCAATTGGCTTACAATATTTTGTTGATATTCGGATACATCCAACCAGATTCTGTTGATTTGGATTTCTTTCAAGAAATTGAGAAAGCAACCAAATACGAAGTTCAAGAAGCTGTAGAATTGTTAGAGAAATACTCTCTCATTACTTGCAGATCTCAGGGATGGGCTGATATTCATCGACTGCTGCAGCAAGTGATTCGTCACAATTCAAAAGACATCGAAAATTCACTGTTGCGAAAAATCCTCTTATGTGGTTCAACTGAGACCAAAGATTTTGTAGGCTACAAACTAATTCCTTATTCATTTGCAAATGAAGAGCTGCAAGAAGAATTTCCTCGCGTAAAGGCTCAACTCATTGACCAAATCAAGTTGAAAGAATTAATGCAGGAAAGAAAATTCGCAGAAGCTGTTAAATTGTCGCTTATAATCAAAAACACGTTAAACCACGCAATTCCAGATTATAACCATGCACACTGTCTGCTAATATCCGGAAATTGTAGAAAAGCGTTGGAGATTCTTGACACAGTTTATATATTTTTAAATGTAAGCATCAAAAGTAATACCAAAGAGTTGCAGTGTTACGATAGAAATTCAGCCACACAAATTGCAGATTCTTCCCTGTCTTTTGGGATTAACCAAACTGGAATTTTAGACTTAAGAGCAGATATCAAAATAGAACTGGTGGCCGGGTTACGACTCCTTGCAAATTTAAAGGCAGGAAATTATGTGAACGCTAACAGAGTCATGAATGAAGAAAATTTATTACTGATTCCGGGAGAAGTAGATTACTATCTGGACGAAATCTTGCAATTTCTTGGAAGCACCTGCTCAATTCCTAATTACAAACTGTACAATATTTGTTCGTTGATTTTTGTAAGCCTGGATGAAAGAGTGGTTGGGAAGAAAATTAAATTAAATAATTGCTCCATCAGCGGGAATCTTCCTTGCGACTTAAAAGAACTTGAACTAACTCGTGTCAATGTTCTCACTGAAATTGACAACCCTTTGGAATATCTTGATATCAGTAGTGTACTAATGTCTGCAAATCTAAGACACTTAAAAATACAATGCGGTAATAAAACAACAATATTCTACCTAAAACTATTCCAACATAAAATGCCACATCTTTCCCATATATTTTTATCAAAATGTGTCATTATTTTGACAGAAAATAGCAAAAAACTGTCTCCAATAGAATTGGAAATGAATGAAGTTATTTTTATGAAAGACCAAAACGAAGTGAGGAGTTTGACTCTCAATGAATATGTTAATTTCAATAAAACGCTACAATTGCGTTTGACTTGCTCAGCAAAAACTGATATCTATTTTGACCCGAACTGCCCCATGAATGTCCATACAGTTTTTCTCTCCAAAATTAAGATTCTCAATTTTCAAACTCTCATTTGGAATATCAGCAAGCTCACTTTGGAAAATATGATCATTCCATTGTTATGCCAACCTGTAAAAATGAAATTAACCCATTTGGAAATGAGAAATTCAATAATAAACCTCTCATCACTCGTTCACATTACACATGATGTTGAAAAGATCACATTAGATTTTGTCAAAGTCAAAGACAACTCTTTCAATTTTCCGATAACAGAAAATTTATCGATTGGAGCTAACGAAGTAAATATTACAGATTTACAAATTAGTAGAACCATTTATTTTGACTATAATAATGTTTACAGAGTCAGTGATATTAATGATATACTTCAGTTCGAAAAAATAAATAATTTGTCACTAACAAGCGTGAATGAAGATGGTGGGCATATGGTCCTGGATTTAAATGAGTCCTTTTCAATGGAAACTCTGCACTTAGAAAATACGACACCTATAAACTGGAAAAACTCTAAATGCAGC
The DNA here is from genome assembly GCA_034694085.1 of Pogonognathellus longicornis. Taxonomy (NCBI): domain Eukaryota; kingdom Metazoa; phylum Arthropoda; class Collembola; order Entomobryomorpha; family Tomoceridae; genus Pogonognathellus; species Pogonognathellus longicornis. Next base: position 17,952 of record JAQFYB010002788.1, on the reverse strand, counting down.
TTTACAAAATTGACTCTTCGCAATGTGGATATTTCATTTCTGAGAACAACGAGAATATTTACAAAAGAATTGAAACTAATAGATGCAGTTGTGGATTGGAATTTTTTGGTTGATATTTCAAGAAATAATGCAGAAATTGACCTCCGTCGAACAAAGATTATCAAGCGAAATAAAGTTACACCGTTCCTGGAATATTTACATTCGACAAAAGTCACTTCTGATAATGTGATATTTTTTGCACCAAATGGGGATGAAATTGAAAATGTACTTGTCAATGAGCTAATCAAATTTAATCCTCTTAGGGAATTGAAACTAAGTTGTGGTCAGAAAAAACAGAACTTAAATTTAGACTTGAAGGGTATTACACAGCTTGACCACATTTATCTCAACAACGTGAAATTAGAAAATTTATTGATATCCGAATGGAATTTTGACGAAGCAGTTTTATTAGGGAACTCTTTAATAAAGAAATCGCAATTAAAAATAAGAAATTTAACTTTTGGAAACGCTTCCATCGATTTGTCTTGTTTGCCAAGAAATATTGAGATGATACATCTGGAAGAAACCAGCACAATAGTCTCCAATAATCATCCTCCTGTTCTTCCGGATTTAAATAAAATTCGGCTTCCGTTCCAAATTTTCAGCAAAGTAATTCAAAATTTATATTTTTGCACAAATTTGACCTGTATTGAACTTAGAATGACCTCCAATTTTTGTACATATCAAACAGACGTGTATAATGTTGATTTGAAATTATTTCCAAACACCATTCGAAAAATTAAATTGATACAACTTGAACTGTCTAGTCGTGACAAAAGAGCCGTTCAGATTTGTGGTGAAAGAGTGTTACAGTTAGAAAAACTCGTTTTAGAAAACTTTTGCTTTGAACAGTTTGAGTGTATTTTATCAAAACTGAAACCAGATGTACTCGTCTTCGTGAGAAACAAAGGTATTCCGAGTAGTCACATGAATAATATTTTGGATTGGTTTGGGAATCCATGTAAGAAATTTGTAATTGGACGTGTTGATGGGCATTTCAGTAATAATGGTGCATTAAAATACCCTTTTTGTAATTCTGTCAACAAACTCAACAGGTTTTTCTTGTTTGAGAAAGAGCAGGAAATTGCCATTGAGGAAACAGAATTTGAGAAATATTCGGAATTTTGATAAAATAAAAAAATGCATTGTGTGATATGAAATACATTTACCTTATTTATAAATAAACAAAACCTGTTACAATATTATCCATCTCAAAGTTATCAAAATTATCAAAGAAATCATGTCTTTCATTTACGTAAAATATAGACAGAGAAAAGAACAAAGTTGTATATAGAGGGGCAAGAGAGCAATTGCCCCCTAATATTAAATCCCAAAAAAATTATAATCATAGCATAAAAGTAAAAAAATAGGAAATTTGTTTAATTTTGATCCATATTGGGTTGATAGTGGGTAGGACTAAATTAGCTCGATTTAGTGTTTGTTAAATTGCCCAAGCAATTTGTATTTGGATTCGTTGACAAACAATGCGGGATTGAGAATTTAGAATCCCTTTTAAAATATCGTCGACGAATTATGATTTGTCTCAGTTCATAATAAGTGTTAATCTATTATGTATGAGACTGTGAAACCACATTTTTATTATGTCTATTGTATACAATAATACACAAAGCCTATAGATACAATATTATACCGCATACAATATACGCTGTTAAAAAGCTAACCAGTTTTTGCATCCTTGTTGTGGTTGTTCGTAGACTAAATATTATATATATTGATTAAACATATTCATTGCCTCATATATTCATATAGAAACATTCATATTACACATTAAAGACAAGTCATATTGTGTCACAATATTAGTTTAATGTGTACGTATATATACTAAAACTGTACATACTGTATGTACTAAAAAATAATCTTATCACTGTTTTCGTCAATGCTACTAATAAGTAAATACGGAGAATATGAATATGAACACACATTGTATCGCTTAATAAATTCATTTAATATGATTATTGTGTATGAATACTTATTCTAATACTATATTTCGTTCATTAACATACAGGTCAAACATTAGGTATTATTTTACTCATAATATTATGTAATAAAATTGTCCTACGATATATTTGACGATTCGACAGTGATTTGTAATTGGAGTTGAAATGTCGTTACAAATATCTTTCGATGTGTTATCAAGTAAATAAAGTCATCAAATCAAAACCAAATCAAAAATTTTCAAAAATTTGAATCAAAGTTGGAAATACACAACACAACAATATATAGGTAAGACAAAAATACTTTGTGAATTAGAATAGCAAGGATATAAATAAAGATGCAGCGAAATGACATTTTTTACCACTAAATAACTACGTAGACCACGCAAGATGAATTTATATCAAGATATTTTAAATTAAATGTACTATCTAGTACCAATCTTTTTCGGCATACACTCAGAAATTAGGTAAGGTAGTAGTTTACACTTTATAGTTAGGTAAAGTTTTTTTTAATCCGTTTATTTGTACAAATTGTAATTTTCATTCAACCCCTATTCATAAATAACATTGAGAATTAAAGTTGGCAATTATCAATTTAATTAACTTTATTTTATATATAAGCCTTCATGCATCGGAACGCTCTTAATGTCATAGTGGATGTCTCATGAATGCTGATGAGGATTACAAAGATATCTAAATACTAAATAGTTATTAAGTATGTTCATAATATACATCCTGTATGAACATCTTTTATTTCACAAAAAGCATAATTTGCTACATTTTAATTTGAAATGCATAGATACCAGGATGGGAGATCTCAATTGCATCACATACAATTGAAAGTGGACAATAACACTTCCAATTAATTTACTTTACGGCGACATCAACGGATGCAATTTGAAAACACAATAATATTAATGTATTCAAGTCGTTTTGTCAGACGGTGAGACTTTTAACTAATCATTGTATGTAATACTAGAGATATCAATTTTGTGTATAAATATGATCTTTCTAATGTCTTAATTCACAGAAACATTAATTATAGTATGCCCAGATGACATTTCCTATTACAGCTTTAAAATATGTCGAGCGAGATAAAACAAAACCTAGTCTATCTTACGGATAAGTTGACCAATTTAGAGAAACTGATTTTGTATTTGATACAAGAAGGAATATTTTCAAAAGATGAACGAGAAAGAATTGTAAGGTCATATGTCATAATATCTGAATATGACTTAAATTGATAAAATCTCATTTGTCCACTTGCTGTGTATTATAAACGGTAATACCTAAGCTTTTTTATTATTTATTAATTTGCAGTTGAGTGGACAAACAACAATGGACAGAAATACTAAATTTTGGGATTTCTTAGAAAGAAAGGATTGGGAATTACACAGGAATAAATTTCTTAAGATTTTGAGACAAACCAAAAATGGTCACTGTGCTGATAAATTAGAAGGGCTACTATCAGCATCATCCGAAGAATTGGATTCTGAATTACAAAATATAATTTTGGTTTTAGAAGATAAATGGTGGCCGGAAGAGAAATTTCTTCCCAATGCATTCCAGGAGCGAAAATTAGAGAATAACACAACTCTAGTAGAAGATTTATACAAAAAACTCACTGAAAATGAAAGCTGTTCCACCGTCATTTGTCAGGGAGCAACAGTGTCAGGATTGGGAGGTGTTGGGAAAACCACTACCGCCAAATGGTTCGCCCATCATTATCAACATTTGTACGATCACATAATTTGGATTGATTGCGGCGAGGGGAGTTTAATTTCCACTTTTAAGGATTTGGCCAACGACCTAAACATAAATCCCAACCTGCGTCTGAATTTATTATCGAAGAAATGTTTTTCCGAATTTCAAGGATTCAAATGTCTTTGTATATTTGACAACGCGGAATCTTATCAAGGACCACAGGGAATTCGACAGGTTCTTCCAAAACTGGAAAACATTCATTCCATCATAACTTCCAGAACGAGAGAATGGGGAAGCGAATCTGGAGACGGTCAAATCTCTGAATTGCAACTAAATGCTTTCGACACAAATGATAGTATCATATTTCTCGAAAACAATTTAAAGGATTCAGAATTGTACACTCATGATCAAATAGAAGAATTCTGCAAATTATTGGGAAATCTTCCACTTGCTTTGCAGATCGCTGTTAATACAATCAACAGTAAGAAAATCTCTTTAGAGGACTACTGCACAAGAATAACAACAACTCCTCACATTCTCAATCAGAATTTCGACGATTATGAAAGGACGATTAATAAAACAATGAAAATTTCCTTGGATTTAATCAAAAATCACGAATCAGATTATAAACAACTGGCCTATAATATTTTACTGATATTTGGTTACATCAAACCCGATTTTGTTGAATTTCAATTCTTTCAAGAAGTTGAACAAGCGTCAAAGTATGACATTCAAGAGGCTGTCGAATTATTAGAGAAATATTCTCTCATTACTTGCAGATCCCAGAACTGGGCTGACATTCATCGATTGCTACAGCAAGTAATTCGTCATAACTCAAAGGACATCGAAAATTCACTGTTACGAAAAATCCTTTCTTGTGGTTCAACTGCTTCGAAAGATTTCGTATACTACAAATTAATTCCTTATTCCTTTGCGAGTAAAGAACTACAAGAAGAATTTCCACATGTACGGGCTGAACTTATTGACCAAATGCAGTTGAAGAAATTAATGCAAGAAAGAAGATTCGCGGAAGCAGTTGAATTGTCTCGTATCATTAAAAATACATTGAACTCCACTGTTGCTGAATACAATCACGCATTTTGTCTGGCGACATTCGGAAATTTTGACAATGCTGTAAGTATTCTGGAAACTTTGTATAATTCTTTGAATAATGGTGACGAGTTTCGAATTTATGTCGCAGACGCGGAATACTCATCTGGAATTTCTACCTTTTCATTTAGAATCGACGAAAGTGGCATTATGGACTTACGAGCAGAAATAAAAATAGAACTAATAGCATGTGCATTGTTCCTGGTTAATTTAAAGGCAGGCAACATTGAGAAAGCAAATGAAATCATGAGGAATGAAAATTTATTACTGATTCCTAAAAATGTGGATACTGTTGATACTATCCTTCGATTCCTCGGAAAATCTTGCTCAAATACTGACTACGAAATAAGCAATAATAACCAGCTCATGTTAGTCAAACTCGATGATGGAATTATGGGAAAGAGAATCAAATTTAACAATTGTTCTTTCGGAGATAACATCCCTGACAACTTAAATGAATTAATGCTATCAAATGTTGATATTTTGGCAGAAAATGGTGAGGTCTTACAGCAACATAATATCAGTAAATCCATGTCTCCCAATATGAAAATTCTAAGCCTGGAATGTAATTATGAAAGCACTAAATTATTGTTCGAACTTGGTACTAACGAGAGTTTAGTTTCTCTTTCCCAATTATCTCTGAAAGAGTGTGCTGTCATTGTGAATAAAAATCATGGAAGAGTTTCTCCAGTAGAATTGGAAATGAATGACATCTCATTTATTCAAGACGACATGAATTTGAAGAGCGTGGTCATCAATGACTTGGTTGATTTCAGCCGAACTGTCAAATTTGATCTTCATTGCAGACCTGACACAGACATTTATTTCGACTCAAATTGTCCCATGAATATCCCAACCGTTTTCATGTATCAAATTGCGCATTTGCCACTCGAAGACCTCAATTGGAATATCAACGAACTTACTCTGATGAGTGTGGATATTCCATTGGTGTCTATTCCCCCCAAAATGAAAGTAAATCATTTGCATTTGCGTTATTCAACTGTAAGCCTTTCATCTCTGGTTAACATTTCACATAACGTGGAGAAACTGACACTTTTCAACGTCAAAGTTTCAAATGATTTGTCATCCCAAGAAAAAATGTTGCTTGAAGCAAAACAAGTCAAAATCACAGATTTAGAAATCGTTAAAAGCGAAGAGGCAGATAGCAATGTTTTCACGGTTAACGATATACTTAGTTTTGAAAACATAAAGCAGTTGTCACTAACAAGTGAGAAAGATAGAGGTGGAAATATGATCTTGGATTTAAATGAATCATTTTCAATGAAAAATATTTATTTATTGAAAATCTCATTTTCGAATTGGGAAAATTCAAAATGCAATATAAGCACATTATCAATTCGCGATGTGGATATTTCATTTGCCAAGAAAACAAACTTAAGAGTGGAACAATTGAGTTTGTGCGATGTAGCTGTTGATTGGAATTTTCTGGTTGAGATATCAAGAACTACGAAAAAAATGGATTTATATCGAGCGAAAATCATTGGTTGGGAAAAGAATTGTACAGATAAAATTTTATTCATGCAAAATTTATGCGGCACAAAAATCGACTTTACTGAAACGCTGTTTATTGCCCCGAACGGAGAAACAATTGATAATGTGGTGATCAACGACTTAGTCAACTTGGAGCACATACAAGAATTGGAACTAAGTTGTGACAAGAAAGCAAAAAATATAAGTTTGGACATGAAAGAGCCTTTTAATACAAACTTTAAGTATTTCTGTTTGAGTAACGTAAAAGTTGATAATTTCTATACATCTTATTGGGAGATTGACGAGGCATTTCTGTATGGTATTCCCTTAGCAAGAAAATCCAATTTAAGAATGAAAAGTTTGACTTTTGGAGATTCGTCCATTGACTTTTCATCGTTGGCTGAAAGTACTCAGAAGATCCATGTATATGACAGCAGTACTCTAATTTGCAATCACCTTTTGAATCTACCTGCTTTAAATTCCATTTCCCTTCCATGTCATTTCTCTGATAAAGTGATCAAGCATTTGGCCGGCTGCCCGAATTTGATCTGCATTGAACTTAGAATGACATCCAACAGACACAGTATTAGTAAAACAGGAGTATACAATTTAGATTTTAATTCTTTGCCGAAAACAATTCGAAAAATTAAATTAATTCAACCTGCATCCACCAGTTACTGGAAATTCAGTGAAATCAGCCTTTCTGGAGAAGGAGAACTAAACATAGAAAAACTTATATTAGAAAACTTCCGTTTTCCGCAATTGGAGGATATTTTCACAAAATTAAAACCGGAAACACTTGTATTCAAGAGGTATAGAGGCATACTGTATCGTCATGTGAATGACGTTGTTGCATTGCTGGATAAACCATTCAAGAAATTCGTAATTGGACGCGTTTTTTGGTACTATGATGACCCTGTGTTAAAACCACCTCTTGATAGTCTAGTTGACAAATTCAGCATGCACTATGTATTTGAAAATCGCAAAGGAATTTCCATTGAAGAAGCGGAATTTGAGGAATATTCAGAATTATGAACATTTTTTCTTTTATCATTAAGGTTTGATTGGAGGATAGATGATAATATCACCAGAGAAATAACAAATCAAATATCTCTTAGCCGGAAGCTTGTTAAAATACCATAATTCAACCGTTTGTGAAGTTGATGTTGCTTTACAATAATGCACTTTCAAATTTCAAATTCGTGATTCGATTTTTAAATTCAAAATCGAATCACTTTTATATTTTAACTTTTTTTTAAATTTGAAAGTACATTATTGTAGAGCAACATTAACTTCACAAACGGTTGCATTATGGTATTTTAACAAGCTTCCGGCTAAGAGATATTTGATTTGTTATTTCTTTTCTGGTGATATTATCATCCATTCTCTAATCAAACCTTAATCCTTTATAAAATGTATTTATATAAGTTGTAAATACAATACATAATATGACTGTAGGCATATTTCATCTTGAGTGTTTCATATTCTCATGTAATTGCTTCCCTAGGAAAACTAATGATGGTTGAATCCTTTTGTAGTAATGTAATTATTAAATTATCTGTAGAAAGACAATTTAGCCGTACGTTAAGAAAATTATTAAGTGTTTTAAGCAAACTATAATTCCAAGCCGTATTCGTATAATGCATCAGTATTATTTGCATCATTCTTAATATCATGTATGTATTTAACACATTGAATATAGGTACCTACGTATTAATAAATATATTGATTTATTTAAAACGACTTAAATAAACTTATTACATTTAATAATAGTAAACTAATGTGCAACGAAATCAGAATCATTGTTACTATCAAATAGTATTATTAACACAAATTAATAAACACGATGTGTTTATGACTAGATGTATTTAATGTTTATGTACCTACTTCTCTACTGTATTATGATAGGACATAATATTATATTATTTTTAATATTGTTAGATGAGCTTTTTACTCTGACTATTTTAAATACTTGTATAAATGTTTGTAATGCATTACTGTATTATTTTTAATTTTTTTAAAATATATTAAGGTTATTACTTAAATATTACTGTCATACTATGCTACATACATACTCAAGTTTATAATATTATTAAAAGCTTTGTTTAGCTTACTATTTACCTAACTGAATTGTTTCTTGCAGTTATACACACACTATATTATATTAAACCATTAGTATTTACATTAGTTACAACTAAACCCACAGTTTCATTAAGCCAGTTTTCATAGACCAGGAGATATTCACAGTAAAATAATAGCAATACTATGTCTTCTAAATTATTCGTTAGCTTGAGAAAAACTTGCGAAACTCTACTGTTAACCTTAGCCAATATATTCCTACAAAAAGCTGCATTTTTCCCAATGGAGAAAATCGATGGAGCTCCAGTCTAGTCGTGAAGGTTAGTTATTATCAATTATAGTTATCTCTCTTTCAATGTAAAAGCCTATGTTCACAATTTGAAGTCAATAGCAGTCGTGTTTTCGTTGTTGGTTTTTGTCAAGACAGTAAACAAGTAGAACTCAAATTAATCCAAAGTTAATTTTGTCCACTTAGAATACATATTTTTTCATTTGTAAGTTTGCCCCTCAATTTTCATGAGTTTGGATTTTCCTATTTGTTTCTCATTGTTTTGTTCAACATGATCCATGGGTCACTGTCATTATAAATATATATAGTTACTTTCATTATTGGAGAAATAAAAAACAAGCATAGATTTAGGTAGATATTTAGCGTGTTAGGAGTTCTGTACTCCATGAATCAATGTATTTCGTTCATTTAAATTTTAAATAAGACAGGTAAAAGTAAGGGTAAATAGGTATCTCACAATACTTCCGGATATTCCCCAATGAAATAAAAATTGTCCACTTGAATGTCTAATATGAGGTACAGTTGGTACTCACGGATGTTTGCCATCATGGATTTCGTAAGTCACTATAACTTTTATTATTAAAAAATTTCACATTTCTCAATACTTGTAAACTAAATCTTAAAAATACGTATAGTTTCAAATTTTTCAACGTATGAACCAATTGTTTTCTTATTTACAGCTATGGTGCACATTCATCACATCGGCAGCAACCTGCTTTTCCTTCATAATTATTGGATACTTAGTTTCACATTTTAAATATCGCAAGGAAGATGGTGAGAAGTACTATAATGCAAATTAATTCCATTTTAGTTTGAAATTAATCGTTAGTTTATTATGAATTATTTGCTCTTGGTATTCGTAAACGGAAATGGCTACTTATGTTGAATTAAATTGTTCCAATACTTTGGTTTATTCCAGTGATCGCAATAGTACTAACATTGCTGATTTTATGTTTCTGCTACCTGAGACTGATTTCTACCTCTGGGTTGATAATTGTGACTGCAGAAGACGTAAGTAGAAATTTATTATAAAATTGATACAGCGCAAAAATATGGACAATATGTAAATATAATATACTGTACAATATTGGACACACATATTGTAATTTTTCATATTATTTGTCATTATTTCCATTATGACAAATTGAATAATGGATTTATGCAATTTAAAATATTTCAGGAAAGAGACTCGGAATGCAGAATTCGGTGGTGCATATTTTGGGTCTTTTCATCGTGGATTTCAATTAGCATGTGGGTTATATATTTTCTTCATAAAGTATTTGGACCAACGACGTGGCATATTTTAGATGTGTTGTTTGTAACGCAACTTCTGTTGAGGGTGTTGGCTGTGTATTGCGTGAATAAATATATTCTGGAGCTGAAAGCCGAAGTTCGCAGAAGCGCCTACGGAGGGGTACTCATACCTCTCTCATCAATTCACTCAAATAACATGTCCTCGACAAATGAAATGTCAGTGTTTTCAATTGGAGGATCAAGAAAGATGCACCATTTGCCCAATTATGAAGAGTTGGTGCAAAATGATGAAGAAAAGCGCAATGACCATACAAGTCAAAATCCACCCGTACAAGAGGCAGTCGTCGTTGCTTCTGACAATTACTTCTAGAAACATTTCTTTCTGACTGGACATTTTAATACTCGCTATTTCTTAATTATTCTCACTGATGTCGAAAATGGACTGCCTTAAACCATTAATATAAATAAAAAGTGTAATAATATCACAAATTATATATTAGTAGCGTAATATAAAATAAATAAAAATATAAATTGCACTATAAAAGTTATTAAATATAAAGGTTTTGCATATTATATGTACCATGATATACATAATGTAGTATTAATAGTATTAAGAATATCAGTACCACAACAGGCTAATGTGTAATTAATAGATATTATAATATAATATGATAGTAATAATAATTTATATTAATAATCGTCACCTAAAAATAGTTTTGTAGAATAAATAAAGTACATGTCTTCATAAAAAGCTTGCAAATGTTTAATATTTATATTGGAAAAGAATATAATGTTAATATTAGTGAATGCTGTCTTGTAAGTATCCCCAATTAATTTGTAAGACAAAATAAAAAATATGATTCACTTATAGTTGTTGTATAATACTCTTATTCGTAACTCAATCCTTTTTATTAAACGAAAGAAAATTCCTGGAAGTAAGGAAAATTGTGCCCTATCAAATAAAGTCATAATAATAATATATGTAAAACAGTAATCTACCATCTGTATTTATGTTGTCGAGTAATTGTAACAGAAAGTATAGGCATGCATAACTTAGCGTAAGTATAGACATGGCAGGCTTACTTGGCAGGAGATGAAAATGCTCCCCTGAGACTGACTTGTGACTTGCAACGTGCAATACGGCAATAATGTAGTCTGTCTCACGCGTATGTACCTCTACTCTACGTCTACACTCTACAGTTCCACACTAATGTTTAGCTGTACAGTGTAAATTGTCTGTCTCATGTTGCCTCGTTTGCCGTTTCTTCAATACGACAAAATAGTACAGTCTGCAGTGCATTGCGCAATAATATTACTATTATAATGTAACTTTATGTATTCTTTGTATTGTGCCTATCTGCCTATGTATATTTATACCTATTATTACTAAGCTGTTTTACAGGATATTCGTCTCAAGCACACTCAACTGACTCAGCCGGAGTAATCGATATTAGCTGAGCTCTAGTTTTGAAGGTAAGGTTTTGCACTTTTGCACCTAACTAAAACTTCACACGACATGTGTTTTCCTTACAGGTAAATAAAATGTTCCTATATTTTTGATTTCACAATATTAATTAGGCAGTCTTTATAGATCAGAGTGAATCATCATTCAACAGCCATCATTAAATATATGTATTCTCTTCCATCATACATTTTTTAATTCAGATTGCGTTAAATAGTCATCACAAACTTAATTACTTGTTCAACACACCTACATTTTGTATGTGCATGTTATTAGAAGAAAGAGAATCAAAAACTAATATACTAGTTGTATATTTTAAAATATTTTGTGTGTGAAGATAAATATATTGAAGACTTCAAGGGACGGAACAAATAAAAGCCTTAATAATGAATTGAACATCCTACATGCTATATAAAACTATTGCAAAGTTTCAGAAATGGCATTTGGGTGGTACTCCCGTTTGTTTGGCGTATTAGATTTTGTAAGTTGAGTATTATGTATAATACTGTAATTAAATATATTTGGACATTTAATTGAATTGCAGTTTGAAAATATTTGGACTATTAGACTTACAGTTTTAGTGACACATTTTAGAATTTTTTAACTGTATTTGTTATTTTACAGGCCTGGTGGGCAATTGTTACCACAGCGGTAACAATATTCTGTGTTGCCTTTGTCAGGAGTCTAGTCTCAAGTTGTAAGTTTTTCAACCCCATTTTTTACTTTAACGTATTTTCATTGTTGCAAAAAATATGTACAGTTCTAGCAACTGATAAATATCCAATACTAAATTAGTCTAGAGCTTGAGCTTTTGGAGAACGGATATAAAAATGAATAACATTTGTACATTCATTATTTAGCCCCTTTTTTAAAAAAACAATAATAATATTCGTAATGCAATGTTAATTATAAAATGATTTTTTTAGTTGCAGCGCTATTAATGACAGTAACGATATTTTGCTACTGTTACCTCAGTTTGATGTCCACTGTAGGATTAATGAAAGCTACGGGTGAAACTTTTGAGGTAAAATAATTCTTATTTTTGATTACTTCATTTCTATGATTTTGTCTAAAATATTTCTTATTTAATATCTCTGAAAACAATACGAATATAATTAAAATTGGTTTTTTATAACGTAGTGAGTGATACATAATAGGAAATGAAAATAATCAACCGATACTTGTAATGAATTTATTTTTACATAGGAACGTGGACCAGAATCAAGAATCCGACTGTGTAAAGGATGGTTATGTTCATCGTGGATTTCGTTTGGTCTTTCGGCATTATATTTTATATTTTTCATATTTCATCCTTCGAGTTGGAATAATTTGAATGCGATATTTGGGGTACAATTTGTATTGAGGGGCTTTGGCCTGTTTTGTGTTCATAAATATATTTCGGAACTGAAAGAAGAAATTCGGGCACGAGCATTGACAGAAGTAATGATTCCTCTTACGTCAGGTGCTACAATGGAGATAAATGGAATTACTCTAATGTCTGTTTACTCAACGGGAAGACCAGAGAAAACTGATGATTCGGAGGATTTGCCGAAGTATGAAGAATTAATGCAAAAAGAACAAGAAGCGAATTACGTCGACTGTAGTCCACCCACATATGAAACAGCCATTGGTGCTAGTCGCTAGATTTATATTTTTAAATATTCGCTAAAACTTAAAGAAATAATATAGTATTTTGCACTGCGCTATGCCAGTTTATACTTATTCCTGCTAGTCCAACGCCTTCAATACTCATCACTCTCGCTCTCGCATGAATACAAGGTAGCTAACAATGTATTTAACACAAACAGATGAAAATAATCCTAATTAGGTTGCGTGTTCCAAAGTACTTTTATACTAACACAAATCGGCGATCACGAAAATCACGAGCTTTTTCGTTACTTATCTATAGAGCTGTTATACATTGCGTAATATGAAATAATTTTAAAATATTTTAATTAATTTATAGCAAAAACTTCATGTTATTAGAAATAGTATTGGAATTGTGTGAAATATTCAGTTTGTGCTGCGCAGTTCTATAGTTGATTAAATTATCATTAAAATCATTATTTAATAATATTAAACGAATTACCTACCTAGATAATATGTATAATATTTAATCAAATTCATAAAAAATATGATTGTTGTCAAACAATTTGTTTTTTTTTATTGCTGAGAGTAATATTATTGTTACATTACATTATACCAATTGTTAAATAAAACCAAAAATTAAAAAAATTAAATGGTCATGTACTCATTTTTACAGACATCCTAAAACCGTTTTACACTATTTGTCTTTCGGGATAGCTATAAAGACTAAAATTAGAATACAATGAAGGAAGAAAAATTAACAATTATTTTACAAACAGCAATCTTTTTAATTTTTCGATTAATCTATTTGGAAGTACGATTTAATTCAGAGCGACTACCACATAGTAATATCATAACATTATTTCTTATCATCGAATTTACAGTAAAAACTTAATGGTATATAATTCCCTTACGAAAAATAGACGTTCAAATCACGTCATATGGTCTGATGCACTACATCACTCACCAATGATTGTCAATTGAGATTAAGAAGTGAACATTTAACTTCAAAAATTGAGAAACAGCCATTTGTCCTGACAATTTTCATTTTTTCCTAACCGAACAATTCAATCAATGCAAGATTCGATTTATTTAGAAAGCTTTCTGGCCAAAGCTATTAATTGATCATTTTCATCTTCAATCCTTTGATTCCTTCAACCTCTTTGAATAAGGTTTTGGTGTTGGAAATATCGGTTTCCAATAAGTTAACGGGGAAAATATAAGCCTTTTTGCAATGTAAGCAATAAAATGTTTCCCTTCCTTCGATATGAACTTTCATTAGATGCACAGGAACTGAATCGCCGGATTGTAATGTAGTTTTGCATTGTATGCACTTCACCTCTGGTTTTAGCAGTCGGGTGGAGGACACTAAACTAGATATCACACTGGGCACTGTAAAATAACAAACAACAAAATTAACTTGAGAATGACTTGATATTTTACTACTACAAAATTAACTTTGTAATAAAATATGAAATACCTAACATCAATATTTATTTTTGTTGTCTTATCTATTTGCTTTTTTAAAGATTTGCTAACAATTACAAATATTTAAAACTAAAATAAATCATTTCTTTTCTAATAGATACGAATACTCACATTTTGTTGTCTTTGCTTCATCATTCCTATCGCTAATGTCATCATCCATTGATTCATCAGTACTTGCAACTACGATAGACGGTTTGCCTGAAGCATTGTAATTATTGTTAAAAATCTATTAACTTTGACTTTTTTGATATTCCGTTCTTGACTGCTTGCAATTAAAATATCGTTTAAAAGATTAAAGAAACTGAATGTTAGTCATTTACCTTCAGTGTCTTCATCCTTTGAGTGAGACTGAGCATGAGACAGCAGCCCTATCTCTGACCAAAATACTTTGGGACAATGTTTACACTTGAATCGATAAACTTTAAGTTTATTTAAACTTCCTTCAGGGAAGTGGTCTCCTTGCGCTTGTATTTTGGTACTTTTAGAACTTACTGGTTTCTCTTTTCTCTTTTTTCCAATTTCAGATCTAATTATACATATAAAATTATAAAAGCACATTATTATTAAAATAAACTTTCATTTAATTGCATAAAACTGTTCTAGTCAGCTTGCGTTACGAAAATACTAACAATGCTGTCAACGTTGTATTCAACGTTAATATTCTAGAAAAAACCGACAAAAGGGTGAATAAAATATAAAATAAAAATATGTTGAACTATGTTCAAAATACATTTTAATTAGGGATAATAGAGTTTAAGGCTTCACATTTTAATGTTAGGTAAATACAACAAGGTACTATAAGCAATATTTGGCAGCAAATAAAACTATAACATCTTACAACTTCAATTACTGCCCTTATTCCAAAGCACTTCACTAGTATAGAATAAAAGTTCGAAGTTGTAAAGATTAAAATCAAAGATAAATGAACATTATTAACAATATGCATGTAGTATGTACGTAGTTACGCGGCATAATAAATGATGAACACCAAAACAGATAACTATATTAACGAAAAGATAAAAATTACAGTTCAGCTCTACCTTATATGGGATGAATATTTTGAACTGGTTTTTACTGATAATTTACTCGAAGAGGCTTCCTTTTTATTCTGAGCTGAAGTCGAAGTATCCGGTTCTTCGTTTGCATCAATGAAAAGACCAGTATTAAAATCTAAAAAAAAATATTTCAATCTTATATGCACTGGTAAACAATAACATCAATCTAATTATATGTACGATTCAGTACGATTAATGCCTTCACTCTGTGCAAATTTTGAGAGAAAACAAATGCTTTTACAGAAGAGTTACAACTCTTCTGTGATTAATGTTATTTAAAAAAAGACATTTAAAAGAAAATGAAGTATGTACCTAATGTAATAGTAATAATGACAACAAAATAGTTTAACAGCTTTAACCATTAACTAAACGGATACTTACCAAAATGACCCAATTTGGTCTTACAAGTATTAGGCACAGTTTTAGGGCTGGTGGCACTACTATTGTCATTGCCTTTGTAACTATCGTCAGTATTTTCGCCGAATATATTTTTTGCCACTGTGATAGTATTAAATGATGTGAGCTCATTTTTCCGATATTTTTTCCGAAATTTTGCAATACGTGCTACGAATGACTCCACCGCCGTCGTTAATTGCGATTGAATGTTAGACAGCTGGACGGATAGTTGATAAACACTATCCGAAAGATCAGCACATTTTTTACAGTGAATATATGAATCTGAGGGGCATTTCAAGCTTGAAATTATTTCATTGGTCAACACTTGGGTATTAGTAACATAGTTAATCACACTATCAGGAATTTCGATCGAAGTATTACAAGTTTTTACGCTTTGGGATTCAAAGCAAACAAAACATTTCGGATTTTCCCCGGAAATATTGATTCCTTCAGCTTCTTCTGATCCCGACAAATTCTTTGATACCTAATTGAAATCAATGGGCAATTTTGATAAAAATGAAATGTATTAAATCTTACTTGTTTTAAATAATAAATTAATGTTGAAAGTTATTGAATTTGCTTTTACCTTTCGTTTTAATATTTTCGATTGTTCACCCTCCTTTACAGAAGTTTTACTAGCAATTACAGTTTTAGTTTGTGCTTCATCATAACGTTTGCGTCGATCCAACATGCTTTATTGGTTATTATTTAGTTCAAAATTTCAAAACAGCGATATTAATTTAGTGTGATTATTTCATATTTATCATTGACAAAATTTAATTAAAATTAAATGACTGAAATTATTAACGATTATATTGTATTGCATTAAACTAAATAGCAATTTTTTAATTATTACCGTTTGTAGCGTTCCATTTTCAAGGCAGTGTTAACAACTTTAGTTGACATAGCTGAATCTAAAATCTAAATGGTAAAAAGAAAAAAAAATATAATAAAAACTCGGAATTTAATTTATAATCAATTTATTGCGTTTAGGTTTCTGATTGACTAGTTCGCAAACACAGCTATCAACTATGAAAACTACAAAAAACTAGTTACAATACACATTTTAATTTACCATTTACCTTTGACCTTTTATTATTTTTTTAGTAAAATATAATAATAAACACAAGTTCAAAGTTTTACAGACACTCAGTTTAGTTTTACAGTGGATACTTCATTTCATGTAGAACAATTAGTTCGCGCTTTTTCCCCAACCCTTGCTTTATCGCAGTCTCAAACGGATTCAGGAATTATAGTCTCGTTTCTGCCTGTTGCCGTTTTATTGAATCATTAAATACTCTTGGAGAAAGCTATTATTTAAAAATTATTAAATTAAATGCATACTGCTTTTAATTGTTGAAACTAATATAAGTTTAATATACGTTGAGATAAGATTATGAATATAATATTATGAATGTAATTGGATTGATTATGTTGAATAAATAATAATAACGAAAATTGCAATAAAACAAGCATTTCCATTCTATGAAAATCTAAGAGACTAAGAAATGATTTACTGTTCATATTTTTCATTTCTACAAATATTCTAAAAATGAGCTCAAAATACAATGCATATTAATTTGCTTAAAATATAGTTCTCTTTCTGCTGTCAATTTTATCCATATAGACATATTATGACATTATTGTTCACGAAATCATGAATGAAATGAATTTACTAAACACGTAGTAAATTTTCAGTCTATAATAAATGCTTACCACTTATTGGTTAGATTAGTTAAAGAATATAAATATTTATAATAGATATGAATAATTTCATTCAATTATTAAAAATAAGATTTATATTCATTGTATATAATGTCTCTTATTGTTAGCAGGGCCGTAGCTAGGATTACCATATGGGGGGTGCTTAATATAAGACGAGATTTTTGTAACATTACAATAGTTAAAATTTTGTATTACCTAGTAAAATCCTTTTTATTGAAGTGGTTATTTCATTCTTACAATTGATTGCGGGTACTATATTAATACAATTCTATGGTTTTTCTTTAAAGCAAACTCGGTAAGTACTTCTTCTATCAGTGC